>VZQC01000176.1:1117663-1197082 GCA_009823505.1 Rhizomys pruinosus | reverse complement strand
ATCTTGTAGTTCTTTAAATATGTTCCCAATTGTGTTTCTGATGTCTGTGTCCTGGGGCATCCCCAGAGGGATTCCACTGCAGGAGTCTTCCATAGGGTTGGTAAAGCTTGGCACGGGATTATCCTGCCCCTTTCCAGTGTTGTCTCTTCTTCGTGATCCTGGCATATGGGCTTCTCCTTGCCTGTATTCCAATGTGAGTCCTAAATGCCTCTTCATTGTGTTGAAGGTTTGCTTTGGTTGCCTCCTTCAGATGCCTCTTCGTAATCCCAGTTGCGGGGGGGCTCTTCAGCCCGCTGGGCTCAGGAGATCTTAGATCTCCCGGCAATATATTTTTAAGTGCAGATCAAAGTACTTTTTATATCTCTGACACTTGGTTTTCTCTTATTTACCTCTGAGGCAAGACCTAATACTATGTGCTATTCCCAGGTACTTCTCGAACTAGAGAAAATCAGACCTTTTCCTCTCTGTGGCCCCATTCTGGGTAAAGAGTGTAGGCCTGGAAAGGGCTGATCAAACAAGGAAGGACTCATGCTTCCTCTGTTGGGGAAGACATAAATAAAGCTAAAGAGAAATAGCCAGACTAAGTCAGCTCATGTATTTAAAAAGCTAACAAAGACAAAGGGGGAGGGGGAGGAGTGACCACAAAGCTATTTGTGTTAGTTTTTGTTGCTTATTTGTTTGAGACAGGGTCCCATGTAGCCCAGGCTAACTTCAAACTTGTTATGTAGCCAAGGATGACCTCCAGCTCCTGAGCTTCCTGCCTCTACCTTTAGAGCTGGGATGACATGTCCACCACGCCCAGTTGGTCTATTTTGAGACAGTCTTCTGTGTGTCACAGGCTGGCTTTACACTTGAGATCCTTCTGCCTCAGCTTTATGAATCTAGGATTATAGGCATGAGTCACAACCTGTGGCAATAAAGCTGTTTGTGCTAGGATAGTAGAGAAAACAGGAAAGGGAGGTTTGGGAAAGTTGGTTGTGGGTTTTTAATTAGATCCCATGTAATTTTCTACGAAAAAAATGCTTTTTAAAATTTAGATGGGCCTTAACTGTGTTTCTTTTTCTTTTTTGAGACAGGGTCTCCCTGTAGCCCTAGCTGACCTGGAACTCACTCTGTAGATCAGGCTGGTTTGAACTCACAAAGATCCACCTGCCTCTGCCTCCCGAGTGCTAGGATTAAAGGTGTGTGCCACCATGCCTGGCTTAAAGACGGTTCTTAGCCGCCATGTGGGTGCTGGGAACTGAACCCGGGTCCTCTGCAAGAGCAGTCAGCGCTCTTAACCACTGAGCCACTGTGCTTCTTTAAATGCCACTGCAAACAAAGTGCCATAGACCAGACCTGTGATCCTGTAATTGGGAGAGGCAGGAGACCAGTTTTGAGGCTAGCCTAGTCTATGTATCAAGTTCCAGGCCCAGGAGTATATAGGAAGACCTTGTCTCAGAAAATAAATTATTTCAGAGCTGGAGAGATAGCCTAGCAGTTAAGAGCACTGACTGCTCGTGCAGAGGACCAGGGTTCAATCCCCAGCACCCACATGGTGGCTAAGAACCATCTGTAACTCCAATTCCAGGAGAACTCCAGTTCCAGGGGAATCTGAGACCCTCTTCTGACCTCCTCGGCATTGCACGACATGCAGACAGTATATTAATACACGTACAAAAATAAGTAAAATTTAAAAAAATAAAATAAAATAAAATAAAATAAATTATTTCAGCTGAGTGAGACCTTTAATCCCACCACAGAGGCAGAGACAAGTGGATTTCTGTGAGATTGAGGTCAGCCTGGAGTACATAGAGAATTCCAAGCCAGCTGAGGGTACAGGGAGATCATGTCTTAAAATAAATAAGTAAATAAATTATTTATTTATTTATTTTGGTCTTTTTGAGATGGGGTTTCCCTTTAGTCTCAGCTGGCCTGGACCTCACTTTGTAGACCAGGCTGGCCTTGAACTCACAGAGATCCGCCTGCCTCTGCCTCCCAAGTGCTGGAATTACAGGCGCACACCACCACGCTTGGTTTAAGAAACTAAATTCAGGTAACTTTGTATGATAACATTTTTCTAAACTATTTATTTATGTCTTTTTGAGACAGGGTCTCCCTGTAGCCCTAGCTCCTGAAACTCACTCTGTAGACCAGGTTGGCCTTGAACTCACAAAGATCTGCCTGCCTCTGCTTCCCTAGTGCTGGGATTAAAGGTGTGTGCAGCTGGGTTGGTGGTGCACCCCTTTAATCCTAGCACTTGGGAGGCAGAGGCAGGTGGATCTTTGTGAGTTCAAGGCCAGCCTGGTCTACAGAGTGAGTTCCGGGACAGCTGGGACTACAGGGAGACCCTGTCTCGAAAAGACCAAGAAAAAAAAAGGTGTGCGCCATCACAGCCGGCATAATAACATTTTTAAATCTAAAAAAAGAAATCTTTTAAAATGTTTAGTGGGGGGCTGGTGAAATGGCCTAGCGGTTAAGAGCGCCAATTGCTCTTGAAGAGGACCTGGGTTCGATCCCCAGCACCCACATGGCGGCTGAATACCATCTTTAACTCCAGTTCCAGGGGAATTCGACACCCTCTTCTGACCTCCAAGGCATTGCACGACACGGGTGCACAAATCTACATGCAGACAGTACATTCATACACATACAAGAATAAATAAAATTTAAAAAAATTAAAATGTTAAGTAGGCCTGGACTGCACACCTTCAAGTGTAACTACGGTACTATCTGAAGATAGCGTGAAAAATGGCCTCTGTCCGATTCATGTTACAGGATCACTGTGAAAAGCAAAGGAGAATAATGAAAATGCTTTCTGAACCATCAAGCATGCTTTCATTTCATGCACCTGTACATCCTCCAGCCTCATACCTGCCAGATCTGTGACGAGGAAGCTGCCGTTTGTCCACTGATACAGCCAGTGCTGGAAGGTCTGGCATTTGCGCACAGCCTCCGAGCTGCTGGATGCTGCTGGAGCCCCAGCACTGCCCCATTCCCGGGAACAATAAGGCTGCAGGGGCTTGCCCAGGTCCTCCTCCAGGGTAGCATATGGGATACTGTTTGCAGGCCGGTAGATCAGATAGAGTGGGATGATCCTAAACACAGTTGTACCCGAAGTCAGTCAGAAGTATGGCCCCAGAGTGCCTTCCTCCTGCCCTGTTCATTCTTGGATCTAAAGAAGAGCCCTTCCTCGAAAGAATGCTCAGCCCTAAGCATGAAGGACAGCAGGGGAGGAGAGAAAATGGAGGCCACTGAGTTCAGAGTCAGGCTCATTCTCTGTGGTCAGTAGCCCTGAAATGAAACCCTGCTATGGCCCCAGGCAGCCTGCATTTGGATGAGGGCTGGGGAAAGTGTGTGCAAATAGAAAGGACACCTGTAGGAAGGACTCAAGCAATCCAGCTTGATACCAATGAAGACCAGGCGTGCAAGTCACCTACAGCTGATTCCCACAAAAGCCCACTGACTCTGCCCGCCTCCATTCGAATCCTGCCCAGCCTGCCTAACTTAATTACCCCACCCCTTTCTCTCTCTCCATAGAGTCCCAGAATCTGCTGTGCTAAGGCTCTGCAACTGGGCTAAAGGTGAAGGGAATGACGGTGGTGGGGGACTTTCCTAAAGTGGGTAAGAGTTTGTGGGCTCACTGAGCTGAGTGACAGTGGGGTGGCTGCTATCAGCACACTTGGAACTCAGGGTGTGAAATCACTGTCTTTGAGCTGGCACGAGGTGCATGCTCGCTCCACCCAGGTACTTACTCAGGAACCTCCCCAAAGCCAGATGCTGCTCGGGCTTCAGCTGCAAAGATTTTGCAGTACTCCCGACTCATGTTCTGGATCTTGCATCCCTGTAGATTAGAAGAAACCCAATCTCGTCAATAAGGAAGAGCTGCAATTTTCTGGTGTGACTGTCTCTGTGGGAGAGGGCTACCCACAGGGAGGTTCCCAGACCTGCTGGAGGTAGGGCTAACTCCTCCAGACTCTCTGTGTCTAATTTTCTCATTTGAATAACGGGATTATGGGCCTTTTTTCAAATTTGGGTTTTCTTTTTTTTTTTTTTTTTNAAACATAGCCAGGGTCAAGCGCGCCTTTAATCCCAGCACTCAGGAGGCAGAGGTTGGCAGATCTCTGTGAGTTCAAGGCCAGCCTGGTCTACAAAGAGAGCTCCAGGACATCTGGTACTAAAAGGGAGACCCTGTCTCAAAAATGCCAAAAGGAAAAAAAAACAAAAAAAACCCAAAACAAACAAATAAAGTTTTTTTTTTAAATCTTTTCGAGACAGGGTCTCCCTGTAGCCCCAGCTGTCCTGGAACTCACTCTGTAGACCAGGCTGGCTTTGAACTCACAAAGATCCACCTGCTTCTGCCTTCCAAGTGCTAGGATTAAAGGCATGTGCCACCACGCCCAGCTGAGACTCGAGTTCTGAGGTCAAGGGTCTGGACTCCCAGCTGCATCTCAGCAAGTGCTTGAAGCCCATCCTAGAAGCCAATCAAGGCTGAGAGAGAGGCAGCACCTAGCTCTGCATGGTGTTTCCAATGGAACCCAAGATGGGAAAGGAAAGGAGATAAGAGAAGAGATGGGACATGATGTGGGAGGAGGGTGGGACATACCTGGATGGTGATGTCGTAGTTTCTGCCCAGAAGAGAAGTCTCACTGCTGGGTCCAAACACAAGCAGACTGGATACCTTGATGACACACGTGCGCCCGGATTCGAAGATGGGTTCTAACCCGTAGATGACCTTGGCCTGGGAGGCCTTCTGAAGGCCACATCCATGTCCACCCCCTTGGAGTTCCTCACTCACCAGTCGCCCAAACAGCTTGTCCCCCCAGCAGCCAGAGTCAGCCAGACCCTTAGCAAACACCATGGGGGTCATCTCAATCTCTTCTCCAACTGAGGGGGAATAGGAGAAATGTGGACACTCAGAGCTCCTGCCTGACTGATGTGGGGGTCCACAAGGAAAGAAAAGGTCCAAATAACACCCACACTGCCCACCTGCTGCATTCACTGTCTATCTGTGATTGCTCTTGGGATGCACACCCCTAGTCCTCTGCCAAACTGTAAGGTGCTTAGGGCAAAAGCTATCTGAGTCAAGCCTGTCACTTAACAATGCTCCGATGGTGCCCATCACACAGTAAATGCTCAGCAAGTGCCTGTGGAAGTAGGGGTCTTAAACAGCAGTGGCAGTCAACATAGAACACCGGAATACCTTGTTCTAGAGTTAAGTGTTTTGGCCAAATAAACCAGTGACTCCATATCAACCAGCATGTTTGAAGAAACAAAAAGCTTGAAGGACTGATCCAGCAGCAGTGAGGACCACCAGTGCTTAACACGGTTGCTAACCACCATTGTCCACTGAAAGGAACCAGAGCTCCCTGAACAAATTATTGGCTCCAGAGCTCAGCAGGAAGTGTTCAGGATGCATAGAAAACGTTGTCTGAAGCCAGGCGTGGTGGCACACGCCTATAATCCTAGCACTTGGGAGGCAGAGGCAGGCGGATCTTTGTGAGTTCAAGGCCAGCCTGGTCTACACAGTGAGTTCCAGGACAGCTGGGGCTACAGGGAGACCCTGTCTCAAAAAGACCAAAACAACAACAACAAAAATGCACCAACAGAGCTCGATGGTGGAGTTTGCCCAGCATATGCTCCAAGTGGGTTCAATCCCTAGCACTGTAAAAACAAAACAAAATGAAAAAAAAAAAAAAAACCCACCAAACTTCTGGAGACTTGTTAGACAAAGGAACCAACTGAAGGGGCTCACTTTGGCCAAAAAAAGTGAAACGATTTTAGCTCCCATGCCCAGCTGTTTGTTTGCCTTTGGAGACAATGGCTCACTATACAGCCCAGGCAAGGCTTGAACTCATAATTCTCCTGCCTCAGCCTTCCCTGGGGCTGGAGTGACAGATATGCAACACCACATATAGTCTGTGTATTATCTTTGCCAAGAAAAAAAATTTAACCTGAATCTGACTCTGACCAAACCTTCTAATCTCATTACCAATTTAGAGCAAGAACATGGTATGTGGAGCTATAATCAATAAAAATCTAGATTGTAAGAAATTCTACAGGGTATGGGAAGATGGCTCCGTGGTTAAAACGCTTGCCATGAAGGCAACCCTGTAAAAAGTCAGGTGCATGGTACACTCTTGAAAATCCCAGCATTGGGAAGATGGAGCCGTGAGGATGTGTCTCACTGGGTTCACTGGCCAAATCGGCAAGACTCGGGTCCCGGTGAGAGAGTCTGTCTCAAAAAGCAAAGGTGGACATTTCCTGAGGAGCAGCACTGGAGGCTGACCACTGGAGGCTGACCACTGGAGGCTGACCACTCCAGCACTTGCACACATGAGTGCACACACAAAGAAAGAAAATTTATGCACCTAGTGACTTCAACAAATGAACAGCAAGAAGAGAAAACAAAGAGGGAGGAACAATTACATATTACCCAAGACAAGACACATAGTTCCTTATTCAGATAAATCACCACGTGGAGATACTAAGAAAAGCTGACACTTGGGAATCTTCAAGAATTCCTACTAAGTTCTTCATATGTTGGGTTTTTAAATTTTGTTTTGTTTTATTTAGTCTAGGCTGGCTTAGAAGTCACTATGTAAACCAACTTGGCCTCGAACTTGTGATAATTCTCCAGGCTCTACCTCTGTGATGGTTAATCCTTGGTGTCAACTTGACTGGACTAAGGAATAAATAAGAGAAAAAGGATCTTCCGATTGGACTACCTCAACCCCGATGGCCCACCCCAAATGTGGGTGTTATCTTCTGCTGGCAGGCAGTATTAAAGGCCATGCCAGAGGGATCTGGTCCCTTTTTTCCTGTGGCTTGCCTCTCTCTCACTGGTGAGTTTGTCTTGCTGCTGTGATCAACCCTACGGATCCCAGTGTGTACTGAGACAGGCAGATCTCCTGGAATCCATCGGGCCTTCAGCACCAGATTGGGACTACTGAGACATCCAGCCTTGCGGACTGAGCAGTTCCCTGGATTCTCAGCCTCTCCAGTGTGGTGCAGCTACTGTTGGACTCCTTGAACTCTGTCACGTGAGCAAATCAATAAATTGTATATAGCTATATATTCGTCCTGTTGCTTCTTTAGAGAACCCTGACTAATACAACCTCCAAGTGCTAAGATTACAGGCATATACCACCACGATGGCCCAGATTTGGGTTTATATTTGACAGAGATTAAATGTTAATGGTAAATGACTATGGGAATTCAAGGTCAGCCTGGTCTACATAGCTAGCTCCAGGCCAGCTAGGACTAAAGGGAGACCCTGTCTCAAAAAAAAAAAAAGACAAAAAATGTTAATGGTAAATGAAAGGGACTTGGGACAGACTCTCCTCTGATAATCAAGCCATTGAAGTGTTTGTCCAACTTTGAGGGTAGCTAGGCAAGATGGCACACACCTTTAATCCCAGTACTTGGGAGGCAGAGGCAGGCAGATCTCTGTGAGTTGGAGTCTAGCCTGGTCTTCATAGCAAATTGTAAGCCAGTCGGGGCTATACAAAGAGATCCTGTCTCAAAACAAAATGAAACAAAACAAAACAAAACAAACAACTTTGGGGGCATCTCACTTTCCCCAGGGAGTTGCAGAAAATATAATGTCCCCAGGTCCTTCCTGGGTATTCGGGATGGCTCATTAGGGGCTGAGAAGCTGCGATCATGGCAGGATGCCTGTGTGACTCCAATGCAGGAGTCCACAGAGCACTGTGAGACTCTTAGAACTCTTATGGCCAGTCCTGCCCTTTACCAAAGACTCGGAAGCAGGCAGAGAGCATGGGGCTACATTAACTCCTGCCAAGTGCTCCCTGGGAATGAGACCTGCCCTCCACCCAAGAGGGACAACATACCTTCACCTTCCTCCCTGGAGATGAAGCTGGACAACACTATGTGGAGAGAAAGAAGAAGCCACTGTCTTCAGGCTGCTCTGTCCAGCGGAGCACCATCTCCGCCCTGTGGACTTCTGCTGTCCATGAGAACAGGCCAGCAGAGACCCTGGCAGCAGCACACTCACCCTCAGGGCTGAGGCAGAAGTCCGTGGAGGCCGATCCATGCTCATTGTGGATGGTACATCGATATACGCCACAGTCCACTAGGGATGCCTGCACAATGGCCAGGGCTGCCGGCCCCTCATCCCCAGCACTGCAGAGAGTGGAGACCCTTCTCAGGAGGGCCATCACTGAGACATAGGGCCTTCAACTCAACTCTCAGAGGCTGCTGTGAACCCAGGCTCTGGGAGCCCTGGTGAGGTGGTGAGAGGTTCCACGGTCAGAAACTGGTCCTGGATCACACAGGTCTGGTGATACCTACTAGCTGTGTGACTTAGGAGCCGTGATTTAAAACCTCTGAGCCTCAATTCTCTTATCCCTAAATAGAATAACAGACTCTCACTCATAGGGCTATTGTGAGGATTAAATGAGGGAAAGGATTCAAAACATTAGGACAATGTCCAACATAATTACTGTAGTTAGGGAGCCAGGCCAGGTGGAGCTGATATCCAGGTGCCTTACCTCCTGCCCACCTCGCCCACTGGGTGCTGATCCTTGGCCCATGTCAAAACTGAGTCACTAATGATGTTGAAAAACTGGCACCAGAGCTTCAGGTTCCCCGAGGCGTCTGGGAACTGTTCCACCCGGATTCTCCGAATCACCTGTGGAGCTGAGAAGGGGAACCAGCTACAAGGGAGAAATGACGTCCCCACCATCTTGTGGCCTCTCTGGCCACATCCCTGTATCCCTAGGTATCCTTGGTGAAAAAAAACCCTGAAAGACAACAGCAAACACAAACCCAGCCATTCATACCATGGGCTGCCTCCGTCCCTCAGGCTTCTGCCTAGATCCCCAGGGCACAAGTCTTAGACAGAACCTCACCCAACCCCAGGCCAGGGGAAGGCCTTACTGAGAGGCAAGTGTAAGGGGTCAAGAAAGACACTTTACCATCTCTACAAACCTGTTTGAATCCAACCCTACCATGGTGTGGAACGAGTCTGGAGAGGGGTGATGGTGTGGGGCTAGGACACCACTGAAGTCAGGTCCTGAGCTGTGCTTTGTTCGTTGTCGGTTTTGGGTTTGGTTTGATTTTAGAGACAGGATCTCCTTATATATGTACAGCCCAGGCTGACCTTGAACTTACAACTCTACCTTAGCCTCCAGAGTACTGGGATCACAGGAGTGCATCATAGCCCCTCACTTAGTATTTCATTTCTCCTGTGCCATTTAACCCTCGCCGTGTTACAAGGTTGTGCTTCCTCACTTTCTCAAGGGTCATGAAATCAAACTGGTCTTCCCAAGGGAAGCTGCCAGCCCCTAGGATGATGGAGGGTGCTTGGAGCAGGAGCAGTTATATCACTGCAACTTCCGGGCAGCCCTCTCTTCCCAGTGCTCACCCTTCAGCAGGTCTTTGGCTTTCCTGGGCTTGGCCAGAGGTTCCTCCTCGCCTTCATCCAGGGCAGATTCTGAGTCCAGTCCGCTGGCTTTGGGACTAGTGCCCAGGTCTTCTGCTGCGGGCTCTTCCTCGGCCCGGGGCACCTCCAGTGTGTTGGCCTTTCTGCCCTGGGTGGGGGAGCGCCTCTCTCGCCCCAGAGTGCCTGGGGAGCCAGGCACCAGGCCTTTCCTGGGCCCACGGGGGGAAACTGTGGGGCTCTCCGTTTCTTCAGGCTTGTTTGCTTCTCCATCCACTGCCGCTCTAACCTTAGGAAGAAATCTCTTTCTCCGAGCCCCCAGAGCCAGTTCCTCAGGTGTAGCTGCAGGGAGACCTGTCAAAGCTTCTGCTGGGACCCCCTGGTCTTGGCAGGGCTCCTGGGTTCTACTTTCCACTGCTTGCCCAACTGCCTCCCCCAGCTGCCCATCCTTGTCACTTTCCTGGGATACCCCCTCCTGGGAAGCTTCTCCCTCACCAGCACCAGACTCTTCCTCACCCACCACAATGGCAGGAATGGTGAGGGGGCTGGGGCACCGGAGCCTGGAGCCTTGGGCAGCGGCCAGAGCCTGCTGGCCAGCCTGCACCTCACGGTCCAAGAGGCCAGTGAGGCGGCGGGAAGTACAGGGGCTCAGCAGCAGGGTCTGTGCACTCTGCACCAGGTGGTTGTTCTCCACACGCTCCAGGATGCGCCTGGATGTCCTGGGACTGAGCCCAGCCACCTCCATGGTGGGCATCAGACTGCAGGAGGGTGCTAGCCCTCCAGTGGCAGCCTCTTTTTGGGACTCTGCCCCAGGTTCATTTGTCTCTGTGCTAGACAGCTTCAGCAGCAGAAGCAGGTAGTTCTTCAGGGAATCTATGAGACCAGGGTCACAGCTCCGGGTACCTGGGGACCTTCCCCCCACGTTTGGCTCCTTGGCACAGGCACCCTCACTGCTGGTAGCCATGATTTCTGGTGGGTGAGTCTGTGTAGGGGGCCCTGGCCCCAGGTGAAGAGTGGGAGAACTCAGCAAGGCCTGGTCCCTGGGGGGCAGGGAGGCCTCTGTGCTTATGTGCTGAGAAGGTGGGGGGCTGTGTAGCCCTTCCTGTGAGCTATTGGTCAGGCCAGATACAGGAAGAGATGGCATGGCTGCCACCTCCTGGTTCTGGCCAGCTGAACGACCACCAGTACCCAGCCTCCCCCCTGGCTGCTCCTTGGAGCACTGAAATAGGCCGCCCTCGGGCTTGGCCTTAACCAGGCCTAATAACTCAGGCCTTTGTTTTGTTTCTCCTTCCATTTGCTCCAAAGTTCCTTCAGGAGGCAGCTGTGCTGGGTACAAGTGGTTCTCTGACAGAGGACCTAGTACAGCGTTCTCAAGGTTTCTGGAGGCTGTTATGGCTGGCTCTTCAGATCTGAGAACCAAACCAGGTTTTTCTGGAACACAAGATGACCCTGGGCTCTTCTCAAAACATTCCACAGCCTGAGGATATGTTGGGCATTCTGACGGTGGGAGTTTGGAAGCTCTGGGCAGCGGGCTGAGGCTGGTCACAGGTACCTGCTCTGACTGGGCTGGGAAAGCTGTGGGAATGCTGCCCGCGGACTGTGTCCCTTCTTCTTCCCGAATCCTTGTGTTCCCTGGGTCCTCCTGCATCCTCTCATCTGCCTGTGTCTGTCCTACCTGCACCCTTATCTGTGTCTCTGTCCGTGATCTCCTATCTGACTGTGCCCTCTCACTTCCTTGTGTGACGACTTCTGCCTGTGCCTTCTTCTCCATCGGGGTCCTCTGGACTTCTTGTGCCTCATCTCCCGGGGTCCTCCCATGCACGCGCCCATCTCCATCTGTCTGTGTGCTCCTCCTGCTTCCAGTTCTCCCATCATCCTCCTGGGTTTCTGTATCCATAGGCTCGATGACACCTTG
Source organism: Rhizomys pruinosus (assembly GCA_009823505.1). Taxonomy (NCBI): domain Eukaryota; kingdom Metazoa; phylum Chordata; class Mammalia; order Rodentia; family Spalacidae; genus Rhizomys; species Rhizomys pruinosus. Next base: position 1,185,785 of record VZQC01000176.1, on the reverse strand, counting down.
ATTTCCTGAGGTGCTGTGACCAACAGAGATGATAGCAGAGCTGCTCCTGGCAGATACCGGGGAGGCCATGGTTGCCTGGGACTCCAGAGCCTACAAATGCATGAACAGAAGCCGAAGCTTAACTACACCACACTAAGTTCTCTGTACCCTTCCACCTTCCTCTGACCTCATCCAAATGGTGCTGAATGGAAGCCAGAAACGTACGACAAAGTCCCAAAGCCCCATGTCTCAGACATTATCCCAGAAACTAGATTAAGGAATATTTAGAATCCAGGCCTATCTGGCTTTCGTACCGCTCTCTGAAGAAATCCTGCCTGTCTTGAAAAACTGTTCACTAGTGATCCTGCCTTCACCTCTGCCATTTGAAGGATTCTCTCGTCTCCACAGGGCTCCTGGAGCATTCCGTTTACCCCTTCGTTTCCTTTCCCTTTCTCCCTTCCTCACTCCCTCCCTCCCTTTCCCTCCCTTCCTCCTTCCCTTCCTTCCTTCCTTTTGGAGGATGGGAACCGGGGCTTCAGACAGGGTTCCATATAAGACAGCCTAGCCTCAAACTCACTGTGGAGCTGAGACTGATCCTTCTGCACCCACTTCCTGAGTGTGGATTTACAGGTATAAACCACCACTTTGGAATTAAAGCATGGGTAGCAGTCAAGCTGGAGGTCAGAGATGTCCAGCAAGGACGAGGAGAGGAAACTGGAACAGCCCTGTGGCAGCAGATCTCAGAAAACAACAAAAATACATTCCTGGAGCGATCTTGAAAACTAGTGAGCTAAGAAAATTGTTTGGGGCATACAAGGACTTACATATGGCTCCCTTGAACACGACTTGAGCAAGCAACCAGGAAACACATTTTGGTCAAGCAAAAGATAACCGAGGAAGCCACAAAAATCTGTGGAGAGCACTACATGTATTTATCTTATGTTAACAGGGAGAACGAGACTAAAACAGAGAAGTCCAGAGGAGATGATCAGAATGCCAGCAGGGCACGCCAGGACAACTCAGAGACGACAGAGCTGCACAGAAGCGGAGGCAGGAAGAGATGGTAGAGTAACTTTCCTGATGGTGTCGCTCCTAAGAACCAGCCAGGAGCCAGTCTAGGGAATGCAGCTCAGCGGTGAGTGCTTGCCTACCATGCCCAAGGTCCTGGGTTCCATCCCCAGCATGGCATAAACCAGGTGTGAAGACGTACACCTGTAATCCTAACACCCAGGTACAGGAGGAGGATCAGAAGTTCAAGGTCTTCCTCAGTTACACAGCTAGTCTGAGGATATCAAGCCTGGGATATCAAGACGCTATTTCAGAAACAAACAAACCCAGGCACCAAATAATTACTCACAGCAGAGAAGCCAAGCAACAAAAATGTAGGATATTTAACAATACAACTATGAGATAGAAGAGAAACAGAAAAAATGAGAGTGGAAACACTCATATATATTTTTTAAATTTTTTTATGTGTATGAATGTATTGTCTGCATGAAGGTCTGTGCACTTGTGTCATGCAATGCTGCAGACTTCAGAAGAGTGTGTCAGATTCCCCTGGGACTGGAGTCAAAGACATTCTCAGCATCCATGTGGATGCTGGGGATAGAACCCGGGTCCTCTGCAAGAACAGTCAGTACTCTTAACTGCTAGGCCATTTCTCCAGCCCCAACCCTCATATTTTTAAAAAATCAACACTAGCCAGATGTGGTGGTATACTCCTTTAGTCCCAGCACTCAGGAGGCAGAGGCAGGCAGATCTCTGTGAGTTGCAGGCCAGCCTAGTCTACATAGTGAGTTCCAGAGCAGCTGGGGCTACAGGGACACCCTATCTCAAAGACATAAATAAATAAATAAGTAAATAAATAAATATTAAAATATATAACCAGAATATATTAAAATTAAACACAAAATTTAAAGTTTCTTTACTAAATATGGATTTTGAATGAATGGTATAAATATGGGAAGAATGAGTATGGTGAATAATGGAAGTCTGATTGAAGAATATTTATTTTTTAAGAATCTTTATTTTTAAGATATTTTATTTAGTTACTTATTTATTTCTTTTGAGAGAGGGTCTCCCTTTAGTCCCAGCTGGCCTGGAGCTCACTATGTAAACCAGGCTGGACTTGAATTCACAAAGATCTATCTGCTTGCCTCTGCCTCCCAAGTGCTGGGATTAAAGGTATGTGCCACCATACCTGGCCCAAGATATTTTATTTATTATTTTATTATGTGTATGAGTGGCTACATGTATATTAAGTGCATCCATGTTGTGCAATGCCTGTGGAGGTCACAAGAAGGCATCAGATTCCCCTGGAACTGGAGTTACCAACAGTTGTTAGCTGCCATGTGAGTGCTGGGAACTGAACCCACCTCCTCTGCAAGAGCCTTGAGTGCTCTTAACCGCTGAGCCATCTCCCCAGCCCCTAAATAATTTTTACTGAGATACCAACTTCTCCAACAACCAGGAAAATGCTAACAGATAAAGTGCCTTGGAATAAACATATACAATGTATTAGGAAAAAAAAACAAACTTCTGACATTCTAGGATTAGAAAATATAAATATATATAGGGCCTATAAATTTACAGAGAAAGTGCTGCCTTTGTGCATGAGCCACTGGAGCTGCTCACAAGACTCATAAAACAGAACTTAATGAAAACTGCCTTCACCTGCCTTACCTTTAAGTCCACAGGCCCTTTGAAGCCACTTCTTTGCCTCAACATCCACCCACCTCTGTCTCTACTGCGAACTGTCCCATTCAAGCTGCCAAAGAACAGTGTCATTGCCTGGACTACCCAAAAGCCTCCTGATACAGCTATACTAGTTCCTGTCTCTGCTAAACTCTTAAACTCAGTGTGGACCATTTGATCTTTGAGATGGAGTCTCATATAGCTCAGACTGGCCTCAAAGTCCCTCTATACCTGAGGCTGCCTTAAATTCCTGATCCTCCTGCCTTGCCTTCCCAGTGCTGGGACTATAGGCAGGTGCCACCACACTGGCACGTATGCTTTGCTGCTGTTGAGAGAGTCTCCCTGAAGACTCACTATGTAGACCAGAGTATCCTTGACCTCACAGAGATCTGCCAGTCTCTGCTCCTGTGTCCTGGGATTACTGTGCACTGACTACATATATTTTTGAGACAATTTCATTCTTAGGAATTTAGACTACAGATATGCTTTCATGTGCAAATGGACTAATATGCAAGGATATTTGCCAGAGCATACTTTTTTATTTTGTATTTATTATTGTGTGTATGTGTTGGCGTGTGCTCTGGAATCATGGCTTGTGTATGGAAGTCAGAGGACAACTTTCAGGAGTTAGCTCTCTTCTTCTGCCATGTGGGTCCCGGGGACTAAACTTGGATCATCAGGCTTACGTATCTTTACTCACTGAGCCATTTCTTCTGGCCCAGGGCACAGTTTATAAGAAGTTTGTGAGCAAAGACATTTTCTTTGTAAATCTATAGGAGCTACGTGTATACTAATATTGTCTAGTCCTAGAACGTCAGAAGTTAAAAGAAATTTCTGATCTATTGTTAGTTGTCTGTTGGGCCAAGGCTATTTGTTAGCATTTTAGTTAATTCTCCCAATGCAGTATCGATCCATTTGATTGTGGTACATTCATATTTCAAATAAATATTCAAATCAAAAAAGCAAAGTGAAGGATGAAAATATATGGGCATAACACATATTTATAAATGGAAAAAAAATAGCTCCAGAGGATAAAACAATAACTAGCCAGGCATGGTGGCGCACGCCTTTAATCCTAGCACTCGGGAGGCACAGGCAGGAGAATCTTTGTGAGTTCAAGGCCAGCCTGGTCTACAGAGTGAGTTCCAGGACAGCTTGGGCTACAGGAAGACCCTGTCTCGAAAAGACAAAAAAAACAAACCCCCCCCCCAAAACAATAACTAGGTGGTAAAAGCAGTTAAGGGAAGAGCTAATATTCTTATATATCTTATTTATTTATCTTTTTTTTTTTTTTTTGGTCTTTTTGAGACAGGGTCTCCCTGTAGCCCCAGCTGTCCTGGAACTCACTCTGTAGACCAGGCTGGCCTTGAACTCACAAAGATCCGCCTGCCTCTGCCTCCCAAGTGCTAGGACTAAAGGCGTGCGCCACCACGCCCGGCATTTATTTATCTTTTTAAGACAGGGTCTCCCTGCAGCTCCAGCTGGCCTAGAACTCACTATGTAGACCAGGCTGGCCTATAACTCACAGAGATCCGCCTGCTTCTGCCTCCAGAGAGCTGGGATCAAAGGTATGTGCCACCACTCACAGCTGTATTTTGTTTTGTTTTTGTTTTTGTTTTTGTTTTTTACTGTATGATTCTCTTTATTTTTTATTTGATTTTTTTAAATAATAAGTAATAAGTAATGAATACAAGCATCCTTCATGTAAAACCTGTATTTTTGTTTTTTAATAAGACACTCCTGCTTCTTTGGGGGGGAGGGGGTTGACACTAGGTCTCCCTGTAGCCCCAGCTGTCCTGGAACTCACTGTGTAGACCACGCTGGCCTTCAACTCATAGAGATCTGCCCGCCTCTGCCTCCTCAGTGCTGGGCCTGCCTCTTTTGAAAGCTTTATTTTCCACTCCATATGAAACTTGGGCTTGTCCTTCCTCTTTAATATCTCAGTGAGAGACAACAGCAAGATTTCTTTACCCTGATCTGGAAGGACTGACTCCCTGGATTGTCTATAACCCTCCATCTTCCATGTGTCATAACTGTCTGAATCATTAAACTTATTTTCCAGACTCTTTCTCACAGAAGCAATCTAGACATTTTGATCTTCTCATTCCCCCTCCGCCTTCCTTTCTCTGATCCCTTCTCTTTGAAGCATCTTTATCCCTGGTATTATCTCTATCAACTAGAAATACTAGACTTTTCATCTATGAACCTTTTCATTGGCAGTCTCCTTGTTTCTTCCCTTGGAGCATTCATTGATGTTGTCTCTACAGGGCTTCTTCACAAAGGGACATGAAGGTTTGGACTATTCTGGGAAGGACTATTAACATATCAACAAGCCCCATTTCCAACAGGCCAGACTCACGATTTGCAGGGTTATGCTGAGTGGAATACGAAGTCCAAGAGGAGCTGTGAGTTTGTCTTCATAGTGGACTGTGCTAAACATGAGGGGATTTGAGCAAGATGTACTCTGTCTAGGTGGTAAGAGATGATGGGACTATTATAAGCTGAAAGGCTAGGACAAATATCACCAATGTAGCCAATTTATTGAATGCATTAACAGATTCAGATGGGTCATTAAGTTCTTGTTATGATTTATTTTTTTCTTTTTTTGGTCTTTTTGAGACAGGATCTCCCTTTAGTCCCTGCTGGCCTGGAGCTCGCTATGTAGACCAAGCTGGCCTTGAACTCAGAGATCCGCCTGCCTCTGCCTCCCAAGTGCTGGGATTAAACCACATCAACCATTTTTTTTCTTTTTTGAAAATATTTATGCTGGGCATGAAGGTGTATGGCTCTAATCTCAGAACTCAGGAGGTAGAGGCTGACAGATCTCTGTGAGATGGAGGCCAGCCTGGTCTGCGTAGCAAATTCTAGGCCAGCTTTGGCTACAGGGAGACCTTGGCTCAAAAAGAAAAAAAGAAAAAAAAAAGATTTTTATTATTATTATTATTTTTTTTTTTTCTTTTTTGGTCTTTTCAAGACAGGGTCTCCCTCTAGCCCCAGCTGTCCTGGAACTCACTCTGTAGACCAGGCTGGCCTTGAACTCACAAAGATCTGCCTCCCAAGTGCTAGGATTAAAGGCGTGCGCCACCACACCCAGCAATATTTTTATTTTAAATTAGCATATGTGAGGGGAGGTTGTGGATGTGAGTGCATGAGTGCAGGTACCCGAAGAGTCCAGAAGAGGGCGTCATACCCCTGGAGCTATAGTTACAGGAGGTTGTGGGCTACCTGCTATGGGTATGGGAACCAAACTCAGGTCTTCTGCAAGAGTATTACAGTTCTTAACCACTGAGCTCTCTCTCCATCCCCTATGATTTACTTTATAAAAGCACCTCTTTTTAGGGTTCCTCATCACTTTTTTTTAGGGGGGTGAGTAGGCATTTTTCCTGAAATGCTCATCTTTTAGAGACAGAAGATTTTCTGTAATTGATGTAAAGAAATAATTTTGGAGACCTAGACCATCAATATGGTATGGCTGCTGAGATCTGCTTCAGGATCTCTGAGAAGAAACAATTTTGGGGGGACTCTTGGATTTGAAGAACCTTGTCTAGAACTCCTAGAGTGCCATGTTCTATAAATGTCTATGGCTGGAGAGATGGCCTAGCGGTTAAGAGCGCCGACCGCTCTTACAGAGGACCCGGGTTCGATCCCCAGCACCCACATGGCGGCCGAGAACCGTCTGAAACTACAATTCCAGGAGAACTCCAGTTCCAGGGGAATCCGACACCCTCTTCTGACCTCGGCAGCATTGCACGACACGGGTGCACAAACTTGCATGCAGACAGTACATTCATGCACATAAAGAAATAAATAAAATTAATTTAAAAAATGTCTATGACCACCTTGATGATGATTCTTTCATTTTTTTAAGACAGGGTCTCCCTGTAGCTCCAGCTGACCTAGAACTTGCTATGCAGACCAGGATGGCCTCAGTCTCACAGAGATCCACCTGCCTCTGCCTCCCAAGTGCTGGGATTAAAGGCGTGTACCACCATGCCTGATCTACCTGCTCTTTCTTTTGGGACTAAAATCACTTTATTTTAATTAAGCATAACCTGCTCTTTCATAGTGCTCTCAGCTTCTTTCACTGGATCCACAGGACTTCTGTAATCTTGATGATGATCCAGAATAAGTACAACATCTACAACAAGATCTTGAATACGTCCTAGAATGAAATCTAGCAACTATATCTCCTCTCTCTTGAATGTAATCTTGATGGAAGTGGACTGTGATCTAGATGTGATCTTGAAGAATGCCATCTAGAATTGGGGCATCTCATTTCTTTCTCTTGCATTTATGCAAGATCCAGAAGTCAGTCAAGTCTTTGAGATACTGTAAAATCCTTCCTGGAGAGAATGTTCTGAGGAATTAAAACACTAAATTCAAAATCCTGACACATCAAGGCACAGTTGCCAGCATTAATCTCCATTGTAATACAATGGCCATTTCCAGACTCAAGAATGAGGGAGAGGAAAACCGCAGAGTTGTTTGATGTGCTAGTGCACCTCTGTCTCTTTTGATTTCCAATATTACCAACCTTTTAAAATAATGAACTTTGGGTTTGGCTTATTTTCTCCTTATTTTTGTTTCAATTTTATTGTTTTCTATTCTTTTCATTTCCTTCTGCTTGCTGTGGGTTTATTTTGCCTTCTTTCCTAGTCATTTAAGGTAGGAGCTTAGATAACTGATTTTAGACTTCTAGAAACATCTAATGCTATAAAAATCCTCAAGGCACTTTTTTTTTCCTTTTTTGTCTTTTCAAGACAGGGTCTCCCTGTAGCCCCAGCTGTCCTGGAACTCACTCTGTAGACCAGGCTGGCCTTGAACTCACAAAGATCCGCCTGCCTCTGCCTCCCGAGTGCTAGGATTAAAGGTGTGCGCCACCACGCCCAGCTACTCCTCAAGGCACTTTTAACTCATCTCATTTTTTTTTAATTTCTAACTCTGTGTGTGTGTGTGTGTGTGTGTGTGTGTGTGTGTGTGTGTGTGTGTGTACACATACTGGAGCCCAGAATCCAAAGGTGTCAGATCCCCCTGAAACTGGAATTAGAGGTGACTCCTGGCCACTTGATGTGGGTGCTAGAAATCAAACTCAAGTCCTCTGAAAGAGCAAAACATGCTCTTAGCCACTGAGCCATCTCTCTAGCCTCCCATTTTTTTTTTAAACTTGGCAACTAGAACTTTATTTATTGGTCAGTGATTAACTAGAGTGATGGGAATACATGTGAGCATGCTCAGCAGACCACCACAGACAACATTTATTTATTTATTTTTTTTTTTTTTCTTTGTCTTTTTGAGACAGGGTCTCCCTGTAGCCAGCTGTCCAGCTGTCCTGGAACTCACTCTGTAGACCAGGCTGGCCTTGAACTCACAAAGATCCACCTGCTTCTGCCTCCCAAGTGCTAGGATTAAAGGCGTGCACCACCATGCCCAGCCACATTATTTATTTTTAAATATGTATATATGTGTGTGTCTGAGTATGGGTTTCTACATGTTAGTGCAGTGTCCTCAAAGGGCATTGAATCCCCTGGAACTGGAGTTTTCAGTGACTGTGAGTCATTTGATACAAGTGAAAGGAATCAAACTTGGGTCCTCTGCAAATGTAGTGCATGTTCTTGATCACTAACCCATACCACTAACCCATCTGTCTAGCTCCAGTATCCCAAATTTTTATTTTTTCATTTTCATTCAATTCAAAATATTTCCCCACTGTCTCTAAGACTTCCTCTGTGCTGGTTGCAGTGCTTCACACCTGCAGTTCCAGTAACTGGAAGGATGAGGCAAGAGGATTATAAATGCAACGTCCGCCTAAGTAATAGAGCGAGACTTTTCTAGAAAACAAATTCTTTGACCCGTAAAACTATCTTGCTCAGGGTGTGCATGATGGCACATGCCTGTAATCCCAGCACTCGGGAGGCAGAGGCAGGCAGATCTCTGTAAGTTCAAGGCCAGCCTGGTCTACATAGCGAGTTCCAGGCCAGGTGGGGCTATAGGGAGACCCTGTCTCAAAAAGACCCACCCCCCAAAAAAGCTATCTTGCTATACTTTAAAGTGATTAGAGGTTTTCTATCTTTCTGTCATTGACTTTCAGTTTAATTCCATTTGGTCAGAAAACATGTTTTCTGTCATTTCATTTAGTTGACATTTGTTAAGGTTTTGTTTGTTCATTTATGGCCCAGGTCATCAGGCTATGCGGCAAGTTCCTTTACAGTCGGATCCATCTCTCCAGCCCTTTGTTTTGAGACATGATCTCACTTTGTGGCCCAGGTTGGACTGGAACTCACAAATACCCTCTTGCCTTGACCTTCTGAATGCAGAGATTACAGGCATGAGCCACTGTGCTCAACGTATCTTCAATTTCTTGAGACTTTCCATCTTCTCATTCATTTCCAGAGTCTTCACCCCTACTTGTCACATGTAGCAACTCTTTCTGCCTACCCAGTGCTGGGATTAAAGGCATGTGCCACCATGCCTGGCCTACTTTTTTTTTTTTTTGCAGCAACTCTTTTTTTTTTATTCTGTATGTGTATGAATGTACTGTCTGCATGTAGGTTTGTGCACCCGTGTCGTGCAATGCCGCGGAGGTCAGAAGAGGGTCTCAGATTCCCCAGGAACTGGAGTTCTCTTGGAATTGGAGTCACAGACGGTTCTTAGCCGCGATGTGGGTGCTAGGGATCAAACCCAGGTCCTCTGTAAGAGCGGTCAGTGCTCTTAACCGCTAGGCTGTCTCTCCAGCCCCTTGTAGCAACTCTTAAGCCAGATAATTCAAGTATCTACATCTTCTTGGTATTGGTAGTCATTGACTGCCTTTTCCAAACAAGTTGAGGTCTTCTTGATCTTTCTTTTCCTTTTTTTTTTTTTTTTTGTCTTTTTTGAGATAGGGTCTCCCTATAGCCCCAGGCTGGCCTTGAACTCACAGACATCCACCTGCCTCTGCCTCTCAAGTGCTGGGATTAAAGGCTTGTGCCACCATACCCAGCTAATTTTTTTCTTTTAGGCTAAGAAATTTTTATTATAGTCTCAACATTTTGATTATTATGAGACTCCTGGTTGTTGTATACACACACACACACACACACACACACACACACACACACACACATACACATCTACTGTTTAATTAATTGATCTTTGAAACAAGACCTCATTTCGTCCAGCCTGACCTGGAACTGTGTAGTTTAGGATGGCCTTAAACTCCTCATCCTACCTAACCTCCATGTGTTAGGATTACAGGCCTGTGCTACTATTCCTGGAGAAAGTTAATATTTTTGTTTGAATTCGTCAATCTACCTGATTGTGTTCAAGCTGTAAGTTCCATTCAAGCCTCTGAGGTTGTAGTTTTCATGTCAGCCCATTTTCAAAGCCTTCCCAGGGGCCAGTCTGGATGATGGCCTGTACCTTCATTCTTAACATTAAAAAAAATCTTATTTATTTGCTGGACATGAAGGTGCACGTCTTTAATCCCAGCACTTGGGAGGCAGAGGCAGGTGGATCTCTGTGAGTTCAAGGCAAGCCTGGTCTACATAGCCAGTTCTAGGCCAGCTGGGACTTCAGGGAAACCCTCTCTCTAAAACGACAAAAAAATATTTTATTTATTATTTTATGTCTATGAATGTATTGCCTGCATATATATAAGTGCACCCATGTCATGCAATGCTGAGGAGGTAAGAAGAGGTGTCAGATTCCCTGGAAATGGAGTTATAGACGACTGTTAGCTGCCATGTGAATGCAGGGAATCAAGCAGGGTCCTCTGGAAGAGTAGTAGCACTCTTGACAGTTGAGCCATCTCTCCAACCCCCCATTATCAGCATTTTTTTTTTTTTTTGGTCTTTTCGAGACAGGGTCTCCCTGTAGCCCCAGCTCTCCTGGAACTCACTCTGTAGACCAGGCTGGCCTTGAACTCACAAAGATCTGCCTGCCTCTGCCTCCCAAGCGCTAGGATTAAAGGCGTGCACCACCACGGCCGGCCAGAATCATATTCTTAAATAACTTGGGAATTAGTAGAGAAAGCTGTAGAGTTTAAGAACTCATGTAGTGACTCTTGGAGGTCATTTTACAACCAGTAAGACAGCCAAGGAGGTAGCCACAACAAGTCAGAAGCTTCCATACTTGATACTGGGTCCTCCCTCCGTGAGAGGATCCGATATTAGACTAGTGGTCATAAAAGGTCCAGAGCACTTCCTGGCACCTGGGCAGATGGTTAGCACAGGGCGTTGCAGTCACATCACCACCTTGACTCTCAAACGTCAGGACCCACCTAATGAATACTGGACTAAAGAGTGAGATGGAGAAGGCCAGGCTCTGGGAGCCGGTGTCGGACCTGCCGACTTCTGAGTTAGCCAGTGGTTGGTTTTTGTTGTCTTTTTTTTTTTTCTTTCTTTCTTTTTTAAGAGTTTTTGTTATTGTTCTTAAAATATTTTATTATTTTTATTTTATGTGTATGAATGTATTGCCTGCATGTACTTGTAAGTACAGCTGTGTCATGCAATGCCCAAAGAGGTGAGAAGAGGGTCTCAGATTCCCCTGGAACTGGAGTTACAGATAATTGTTAGCCACCACGTGGGTCCTAGGAACCACAGAAACCAGGTCTTCTGTGACAGCAGATAGTGCTCTTAACTGCTAAGCCATCTCTCCAATCCCTGTTTTTGTTGTTTGTTTGAGACAAGGTCTCACTATGTAGCCCTGGCTGGGCTGGAACTTGCTATATAGATCAGGCTGGCCTCAAACTTACAGATCTGCCTGCTTCTGCCTTCTGAGTGTGGGTAAAGGCGTACACCACCATACCTGGCAGACTGTTTTTTTATCTTTTGTCTTTTTTCTTTTTGAGACAGGGTCTCCCTTTAGTCCCAGCTGGCCTGGAGCTCACTATGTAGAACAGGAGGGCCTTGAACTCACAAAGATCCACCTGTCTCTGTCTCCCAAGTGCTACGATTAAAGGCATGGGCTACCACACCCAGCCTTTTTTTTTTTTTTTTTTTTTGGTCTTTTTGAGGCAGGGTCTCCCTGTAGCCCCAGCTGTGTTAGAAGTCACTATGTAGACCAGGCTGGCCTTGAACTCACAGAGATCCAGCTGCCTCTGCCTCCTAAGTACTGGGATTAAAGCATGTGCCACCCAGCCAGACAATATTTTTGAAACATATGTGTGTATATGTACATATGAATGTGTGTAGGTGTATACAAAGGCCATAAGAGAGCATTAGATCCCCTGGATCTGGAGTTGCACAGGGTTTTAAGCTGCTGAATGTGGGTTCTGGGGCCTGAACTCTGGCCCTCTGGAAGAACAGCAAGTGCTCTTAACTGTTGACCTATCTCTGGCCCCAGCCCTATCCCTACCCCTGCCCATTTTTTTTTTCCAGACAATATCTTACATATCCCAAACTGGCCTCAAACTCTCTATGTAGCCAATGATGACCCTGAACTTCTGCTCTTTCTCCTTCTATCTCCAGAGTACTGGTATCACAGGCCTGTACCACCATGCCAAAGTTATGTGGCACTGATGAGTGAACCCAGGGTTCTGTGCATGCTACCCAAGGACTCTAGTAGTTGAGCTGCAGCTTAGCCTAGCTTTGCTACTTCTTCTTCCTCTTTTCTTTTTTTTTAGTCTTTTTGAGACCAGCTGTAGCCACCATGCCTAGCTAAAATATGATTTAAAAATTTGAGGAACCAAGCATGGTGGCACCCACCTATAATTCCATGCAGCATTTGGGAGGTTGTGGCAGGAGCACTGCTTCAAGTTGGAATTGCCAGGGTCGCATAGCAAGATCAAGTCTCAAAAAAGGAATAAAAAGACCTGGGCATAGTGACAAATGCCTTTAGTCCCAGGACTCAGGAGGCAGAGGCAAGCAGATCTTGGTGGGTTCAAGGCCAGCCTGTCTACATAGGAAGTTCCAGGCCAGCTGGGGCTACAGGGAGACCCTGTCTCAGACAAAGAAAAAAAAAAAAAAAAAAAAGGAAAAAAAAGAAGCCAGGCATGGTGACATACACTTTTAATTCCAGCACACAGGAGGCAGAGGCAGGTGGATCTCTGTGAGTTCAAGGCCAGCCTGGTCTCCATAGCAAGTTCTAGGTCAGTTGGGGCTACATAGTGAGACTCTGTCTCAAAAAAGAAGAAACAGGAAAGATATAATTTGAGACCTAGGACAATTTTTTTTTATTACTTTTGTCTGGTGCCTGGGACACTAATGTATAATGAATCACCTAATCTAATCTCAACCTTCATCGCCCAGAAGACTCAGAACTCAGCAAAATACCTCCATACCCATGAAAATAACATAACTTCTAATTTTCCTACTAGGGTCTTAAAGCAAAGCCAAGGGTTTTTTCAAGGCTCCCACTTTTGGGACCATAGCCGCTAATTTTTGTCTACCCATAAGACTATCTAAAATCCTGTTCAGGCCAGGGAGATGGCTCAGTGGGCACTTGTCACCACACCAGACAACCTGAGTTCAATCCCTGGAACCCACGTGTCAAGAGGAGAAAACTGACTGCCACAGCTATCCTCTTACCTCCACACGCCCCTACACACATACACAACACTTTTTTTTTTTTTCGTCTTTTCGAGATGGAGTCTTCCTGTAGCCTCAGCTGCCCTAGAACTCACTATGTAGACCAGGCTGGCCTTAAGCCTACCTCTGCCTCCAAATGCTGGGATTAATGGTGCGTGACATCACAGCCAGCTATTTTTTTTTTTTCAGACAGGTCTTCTTGTAGCCCAGCTGCCCTGAAACTTGCTATGTAGACCAGGCTGACCTTGATCTCACAGGGATCCATGTTTCAATATTCTGAGTGCTAGGATTAAAGGTTGGCATCACTATGGCCTGCTAAGAAAAATTACTGTTCAGTCTCTCATTCCCGTCTTCTAGAATGGCAAACACCCAGGACAAAAGCTGGGCTTGCTTTTTCTTTCTTTCTTTCTTTCTTTCTTTTTTTCTTTCTTTCTTTCTTTCTTTTTTCTTTCTTTCTTTCTCTCTCTCTCTCTCTCTCCTTCATTCTTTCTTTTCTCTTGCTCTTCTTTCTTTCCTTCCTTCCTTCCTCTCTTCCTCTTCCTTCTCCACCTCTGTTTATTTTTTCCTAGAATGGCTTTCTTCCTCCATTTCATTTATTTTCTATCTAAGGATATTATTGGCATGCTTTTATATTTTTAAAAGTTGTATTTTTTTTCTAATATGCTATTTCTAGTCATAAGTACTATCCACGCTGCCACCAAGTCTGACCTCTTCCCAGACGTCTTTCCTGGGGACTCTAGGCAGCAGCACTCTCCCTCTCTCAAAGCCCACTGCAGTTTTATCCCTCACCACATCTTCTCTGTGCTTAGTGTTAGTATGAATTCAGTAGATAATTTCCACCCTCCATCACCTCTCAGAAAATCCAAGTACTCCCTGGAGGCCAGAGCCCTTATTGTGAGGGGGAATTCCCACCCATTGAGATGACCATTTCTTTCTTTTTTCTTTTTCTTTTCTTTTTTTTTAAGACAGGGTCTCCCTGTAGCCCCAGCTAGCCTGGATCTCTGTGAGTTCAAAGCCAGCCTGGTCTACATAGTGAGTTCCAGGACAGCTGAGGCTACAGGGAGATCCTTTCTCAAAAACACCAAAAAATAAAATAAAATTAAATTAAATTAAAATAAGGTAGAGAAATAATAGCAAAAGGCACTGGACTTTAGCCTCTGACTTCCACAGGTATGCACATACACATGCATACATACATATACACACAAAAAAATAAGTAAATATGTGCTGGAGAGATGGCCTAGCAGTTGAGAGCACAACTGCTCTCGCAGAAGACCCGGGTTCGATCCCCAGCACCCATATGTCAGTTGAGAACCATCTTTAATTCCAGTTCCAGGGGAATCCGAGACCCTCTTCTGACCTCCACGGCATTGCACGACATGGGTGCACAAACCTACATGCAGACAGTATATTCATACACATACAAAAAAAAATTTTTTTAATTAAAAAAATTTTTTAATATTTTTAAAGTACCTAATATGGAAAAATTCTTCTGCTGAAAAACAACAGCTTAAAATATAGATACATAGCCGGGCGTGGTGGCACACACCTTTAATCCCAGCCCTTGAGAGGCAGAGGCAGGCGGATCCCTGTGAGTTCAAGGCCAACCTGGTCTACATAGTGAGCTCCAGGCCAGCTGGGACTAAAGGGAGGCCCTGTCTCAAAAAGACAAAAAAAAAAAAAAAAAAAAAAAAAGAAAAAGAAAAAGAAAAAGAAAAAAACCACAAAAACCCATACATATTAAAATATGTTTTTCACACATATATATATTAAATGTTTTAAGTTTACCAAAAATATACAGCCAGGTTTCGGCAGGAGCAGGAGAATCAGTACAGACAACCTCTAAGGTGCCTGAGCCGCCTATACCCTCCCAACCCTAGGGAGGGGTGGGCTGGCACTTCCAGCCCTGGCCCTGCCAGAAGGATACAGCCACCCTAGTGTGGGGTTCCCACCCCTGTAGGCAGAGAAGCCAAATCCTGACTTGGCAGCCAGCCTAGTCATTTCCTAAATGAGCTCCCGAGGGGCCTAGAAGGGCCATCTCTCTGGAAAGGCCCTGCTGTCCAGTCTTTGGGATGTTGGGCACATGGAGCAGCCCTCCCAAGCTTTCCTGAGCCAGTGAGAACTTACCACACCAGTGTAAGGCTGGCACCATCGGAGACCACACACGAGCCCCGCAAAAACAATGAGCAAATCTAGTGGCCGATGTGAAGTCCTTAACATTTGTCCCACTCCAAAGCCCTCAGATCTACTGTGTGCACAGCCTAACCTCAGCACCCACTGAAATAAGGTGTCAGCTTTGTCACACTTGCACCTGAGCTTTCCTTTTCCCTTCTTGAATGCTGTCTCCCTGGGAAAGTGCATGTCTGCTCTCTACCATGACCCTTCTCACCTTGTCCCTTATTTGCTGAATCAGTTTGTCCCTTTTGTGTTTCCCTTCACTGTTTAAAAAAACAAAAAACAAAAAACTGTCCTCTGCCCACATGCCTGTGAAACACTGCCTTCCTACAAAAGGCCTCGCTTCAATCAAGGGAGCCAGGACTCCTGCTCCCAGCACCCTGAGAAAGCGTCTCAACTTAGTTCCTGCTCAGATCAGAGGCTGTTTCCACCTAGGTGTGGCAAAAAGAAATACAAAGCACAGTGACACTGGAATTTCCAATATCAGTAACTCTGTGGTATAAATATACCCCATCTATTCTACCCCCCTATCCCTACTCCAGAAACTCCTAAGAATACAAGAATACTATACTGTCCTTCCTTCCTTCTGCCCTGTGCCCAAACACAGGCTTTCTGGAACACAGGCTTTCTAATCCCAAGGAAATCCTTTTTCTCTTTCTACCTCTGGAGGATGAAACCCTGGCTACCTCTTATTCTAAACCTTATTCCTCAAGCTCTTTACTGCTGACCCCCACCTGCCTATGCTTTTGGCAGGTAGATACCCCTGCCCCTCCCCAACACAAAAACATTGATTCTTCTTGGCTACCTGCTCCCCAGAAATGGACTCCTATTACCATGTAAAACAGCTGCCTCTATCTCCCACCACAGTAATATTATATCCTATCACATTTAGTTTATGTGCACTAGTCCTGTACTAAGCACAAGTCTTACAACATCCCTATGGAGTAGGTACGAATTATTAAATTGACTTTATTACTTGCCAAGATGACACCTTATCAAGAGTAGTAAGATATGCACATAGGCATGCCTGACTCCAAAGCCTTAAATAAACTCAGAGTAAATCAGTACTTCCTAGACATTCAGTGTTGGGGAGGGTTGTTTGGTTTGTTTTAAAACACAGCCTTGCTATACCACTGACTAGCTTTGAACTCACAATCTTTCTGACTCAACCTCTCGATGCTTGAATTACAACATATGTACTATAAAAATTCTTCTGAGCCTCAGTGTACTGCTACATGCTACAGTATACTTTCATCTTCCCCATGAAGCACCATAGCTTTGGCATGGCTGGCTACATAGAACTCCTCCCTAGTGGCCCTTCCATCCTCCCTCAGAGAATAGTATCTTCCTCCCCTTCCCTCAGGTGCATAGTCCCCTTGGCCAGGAGCCTCCCCATCTCTTAGGAGGCATAGTCAGTCTGTGCTGCCTGCATGCTTCTATCTGGAGTATGGCCAAGCAAGAGCCATGCCTGTGGTCCCTTGCTCCTGGCAGCCACTCCATTCCCTCCCCACCCCTTCTATAAATAGCCCACCACTCACTGGCTGCCAAGCTGTTACACCAAGAGTTTCCATGAGGTCAGTTTCCCAGAGCAACCTCCAAGCACACAATGCCCACACTTACCTCTCCTGGAGTCTTATGGCCTGTTTGCCCATGCAAGGGGTTGTCTCGGGTGCTGTGTCTCTGGCGGGCAGGGGGTGTTGGCACCTGGGTACCAGAGGCCTGAGGTAGAGCCTTTCCCAAACTCTGGGCTACAGGTTTTAGAGCTTGACTTGAAGAAGAGATGGTGCTGGGCTCCCCTTTGGGCTTTGGAGGAGCAAATCTCTTCTTGTTGAAAGGCTTAGTGGGCTGGGGGACTGTGGAGGGTATGGGCTGCCCAGAAGCCATAGGCACCCTCCCACCTACTGCCTTGACAGGTACCTTCCCTGAGAGACTCTCTCCAGGTTCCCTTGTTCTTGGGGGTGGAGGCTCATCTTCCTGGGGTCTGCCTGACAGGGTACTCTCCATGTACATGTCCTTCAGGGAGAAGTACACCTCTGAGCCAAGGCCTGAAGCTAGGGCTGGGCCAGGGACAAAGGCAGGGGCTGGGGCAGGGGCTGGGGCTGAGGCTGGGGCTGGGGCTGGGGCTGGAGCTGGGGCTAGGGCTGGGCCTGGGCCTGGGGTTAGGGCTGGGGCATCCTGGGCCTTGTCTTGAATGCTCACAACAGAAGTTGGTTTTCTGGAGCTTTCTATTCCAGAAGACCCAGGCCCCCGTGCTGTCTTGCCTCTGGGCTGGGTCTGAACTGGTTGCCTGTCCATGGGTCTCTGTGTCCCACTGGAATCGGGCTTGTCTGAACTGGGGACACTATTTTCTGAAGCCAATCTGCTCCGGTCTTCCTTTTCTAACCCTGACATCAGCACGCCCCGCTTAAATGCCTCGTCTTTCCTTTTCTTCTTAGCCCCAGACTCCTTCAGAGGGGTGCTGTGAGGGCCCAGCTCCATGGCCTCACAGATGTACGTCAGCAAGCCATGTTCTCCATCCTCCCCATTCTCAGGGGCAGGCTCCCCGTTGGTTGGTGCCTCTCCAGGAGCAAAACTGTTGATCAGGCCCAAACCTGGGTGCTGGGCAGACTCAGTGTCTCCTTCCCAACCTGCTGAAGACCCTTCTTCTGTCTCTCTTTCAGGAGCAGAGGGCACTGCCACCTCGGCCCCACTCAGCCGGCGCTTTCGTTGGAAGCGATCAGGGCTGATCTTGCGAAGCGTGTCAGCTTCTCCTGTGGCCTCCTTCCCGTGCTTCCAGCTCTGTTCAATCTCCCGCATCTTGGCTGCAGCCTTGCGCTTCAACTTGGCGAACCAGCGCTGGTGGATCTTATACTCAGTCATTGTGCCTACTTCCAGGACCCCTGAACAGGACACAATGCCCTTGGTGTTCTGGGCAGAGGCCTGGTAGATGGCCGCATCTTCTTCTTGACACCTAGAGGTAGGAGCATGAGGTGCCATCCCTTTCCTGGGAGGTAAGAGCCCTTCTCCCCACACCAGAGCCCGCCTTCCCGCACTGACCCAGTGCTCCTCACCCATTCAAGTTTTGCCCTGAGGGCCATGTCCTATCTTAGACACCGTTAACTTTTTTGGTTGTAATGGAAGAAACTGAGGCCACAAGAGGGTGGCAGCTGACCGAGGTCATGCTGTCCCAGGAAGGATTAGACTTGGGCCTCAGAAGAGCTCCCTTCAGAAGCAGGTGACCAACACAGTCCCTAGTGAAGTAATGATGACACTGTTGCTTTTTTTGACTGCTGACCTCATGGAAAATGTTTCTAAGGGTCAGGACCTCCTCTGGTTACACACACTCATGGCTGTCAGAAACACTCCCACCCTGGCCTTAGGAGATCCCAGACACCGGCAGACAACACAGCTAACCAGGTGCCGGCTCAGCAACAGAACTCTGCCCTATAACTCCGCTGACTCCATGTTTGCTGGCAGGGTCCAGCATAGGTCCTTCAGGAGGGCAGAGCCAAGCAGGCCCCTCTCCCTCACCTGTACAGCTGCAGGGTGTGACGGTTGCCCTGATGAGTGATCTCATATTTTGGAAGGCCACAGTATCGGTCCAGTTCTATGTCATCCTTGTACCAGGTCACCTCTGGCTCTGGGTATCCTAACAAGGAAGCAAGAGATTGAATAACAGTAAGGTGAGTTCCAAAACAGTGGGAGGAGACAGGGAGGCCAGGGCTTCCCCACACTGCCTGAGACTGAACAGGACCATGCCCAGGCCTACCAGAAACACAGGTTGCTCAGCTTACTTTCTAAATTGTGTCAAAGCTGAAAACATTTCCCCTTGTAGCTGGAAGGAAACTAAGGGAAAGAAACTTCGTAGCTTCCTAACAGGAAGGGAAATGGGGAATTTCCAGCAATTGTTAACTGGTAGTAACAGGGTTCTTTGCTATGGTGGCCCTTCTAAATCCTCAACTACAGACAGAAAGAACTCTGTCCTCAGAGGTCTCCTGCCCCAAACCCTACCATTACTGTCACCGCTAAGACCCCTCCTTTCAGTCCACGTCCCTAAACTAGGATATCCATCCATTCATTTTGACTTGTCTATCCACTCATCCACATCTACCTATCCACCCAGTCATTGTAAAGAGGCTATCTAAGGAATCTGCCAGTCCCTTCTTTGAGGACTCCCAGTCTACCCATGAGGCAGAGCTCTTAACTATTATAGTAACATGCTTCTTGCCTCTCTGGACACAGGTGATTGGCAGCTAATCTAATCCAATCATTTGACCTAGAATTTAGAAAGAGACCATTGTGTCTTGAAATTTTTTTTTTCGAGTTTTTTTTTTCATGTGTGTATCTGTCTACTACATGAATGTTAGGTGCCTAGGGAGAGGCAGAAGGGGCACTAGACCCTCTGGAGCTGGAGTTATAGGCACCTGATGGGGGTGTTGGGAACTGAGTTCTGGTCCTCTGAAAGAACAGTATATGCTCTTAACCACTGAGCCATCTCTCCAGCCCTGTGAAATACAATTTTTATTTTTAATTTTGTGTGTATGTTTACATATATACATATTCATGTGTATATACATGTGTGCACATGTGTGGGTACACATGCATGTGGAGGCCAGAGGTGGACATCAGGTATCTTTCTCAGTCACACCTTACTGTTTGAGATGGGTTCTCTCACTGAATCTGGAGCTCCCCTGAGATCCTTCTGTCTGCTTCCTCCCTTATGCTGGGATTGTAGGCATGTTCCACTGCATCCATATTTTCAAATGGAGATCAAACATGCCCCCTGTTTGCACAGCAAGCACTTTACTGACTAAGCTATTTCCCTAGCTCCTGGAAATATAATTTTGAAGGGATAGGTAAGATAGCTATGTTCTGAAGCACAGACCAAGAAGTAGATGGTGCTGGTCTACAGTGAGAGAAAGGAAAATAAATTGGAAGGCAGAGAGAGTCTCAACACACTCCCAAATCCTAGTTCCAAGGCTGATATTATGGCTCCTTTCCTATAATCCCAGCACAAAGGAGGGGCTGAGGCGGGAGGATTGCTGCCAATTTGAGGCCATTCTGGACTACACAGTGAATTTCCACACCAGCCTGTGCTACAGAATGAGACTTTGTCAAGAGAGAGAGACAAAGTCAGAGACAGAGACACGGAGACAGAAAGAGAGAGACAGAGACACACAGAGAGAGACAGAGACAGAGACAGAGAGACAGACAAGACACTTGGGATTGGTAGCACATGACTTTGATCCCAGCTCTCAGGAGGCTGACACAGATGGATCTGTGAGATAAGGATCAGTCTGGTCTACATAGCTAGTTCCAGGCCAGTTGAGGTTACAGGGAGACCTATTCTCAAAACAAAAAAAAATCCCGATTCCAATCCTTGTCTCAGCATAGCTATGTTTTGGTCTTTTTGAGACAGGGTCTCCCTGTAGCCCCAGCTGTCCTGGAACTCACACTGTAGACCAGGCTGGCCTTGAACTCACAAAGATCTGCCTGCCTCTGTCTTCCAAGTGCCAGGATTAAAGGCGTGCACCACCACGCCCGGCTCTGCTTCATTTTCTAGGCTAATACCAGATGATCAGAACTGCCTATTAGAAATTCGATTCCTGGGGCTGGAGAGATGGCCCAGCGGTTAAGAGCGCGGACCGCTCTTACAGAGGACCCGGGTTCGATCCCCAGCACCCACATGGCGGCTAAGAACCGTCTGAAACTCCAATTCCAGGAGAACTCCAGTTCCAGGGGAATCAGACACCCTCTTCTGACTTCCGCGGCATTGCACGACACGGGTGCACAGACCTGCATGCAGACAGTACATTCATACACATACAAAAATAAATAAAAAAATTGAAAAAAAAAAAAAAAAAGAAATTCGATTCCTAGGGCTGGAGAGATGGCTCAGCAGTTAAGAGCATGGGCCACTCTTGCAGAGGACCTGATTCAGTTCCCAGCACCCATATGGTGCCTAACAATCTCCTTTGGATCCCAGTTCCAGGGGCTACAAAGTCCTCTTCTGGCCTCCTCAGGCAATAGGCACATATGTGGTATACTTACATATATGCAGGCAAAACACTCATACACATAAAATAAAAATTAATTAACCTCCTATCGTTCTTCTTTATTACATTGTTTCTGTCAACATTTGAGCCTGTGGGTTTGCTGCCTTTCTTTTAAAAGAACTTCCTTTGGCCCTACTTCCTCCCTTAGCTCTTATTTCCATCTCTCTGCTCTCCCCTTTACAGAAAAATCCTATATACTCTGGAGGCTGAGACAGGAGGATCACAAGTTACAGGACAGCCTGAGCCACTAAGACTCAGACACACACACACACACACACACACACACACACACACACACACACCACACACACACAAATAGAAAGGAATGAAGAAAGAAAAAAGACAGAAAGAAATGAAAGCATGTGAGACACATATATATAGAGAGAGATATAGAGAGAGATCTTTTGAGAATGATGAGATCCTTTTAAAGAGTTATCTTTTTTTTTCTTTTTAAAGAGTTATCTTTTTGTTGTTGTTGTTGTTGTTCTTTTCGAGACAGGGTCTCCCTGTAGCCCCAGCTGTCCTGGAACTCACTCTGTAGACCAGGCTGGCCTTGAACTCACAAAGATCCGCCTTCCTCTGCCTCCTGAGTGCTAGGATTAAAGGCGTGTGCCACCACACCCGGCCCTTAAAGAGTTATCTTTATCTCCCTCTCTAACCCACTCTTGTACCCACCACCATACCAGAATTGGTCATCAAGTCATCTGTGGCTTGCACATTGCTAAATCTGCTAGCCAATTCTATTGCCTCTGCTGCTTCACTTCCTAGATTGACTCCGACTGATTAGTAAGCAAATGGAATCCTATTTGCTATCTGCAGTCCAGCTTCCCCCCTGAACTCCTGATTTTATCTGTGACTTCATACTTGCATCTGCACTTAAAAGCCTAACAGGTAACAAATATGACATGCCTCAAGTCAAACTCATTCTTTTTTTTTTTTTTTTTTTTTCTTGAGCTAAACATGTACTGCCTCCACCTCCCAAGCTGTACTTGGGAGGTGGAGGCAGTAGAATCAGGAATTCAAGGTCATCCTTGGCTACTTAGGGAGTTCAAAACCAACTCGGGCTACATGAGATCCTGTCTCAAAAACAAAACAAAACAAAACAAAACAAACAAAAAAACAACCACAGGTTGTTAAAAGCAGCCGTTAAGAGCACTGGCTGCTTTTGCAGAGGACCCAGGTTCAATTTCCGCCACCCACATAGTGGCTAACAACTGTCGGTAACTCCAGTTCCAGGGGATCTAACACCGTTTTCTTACCTCTGCAGGCATTGCATAACTTGGGTGCACTTACATACATGCAGATATTGCATTCATACACATAAAATAAAAGTAATAAAAATTTAAAAAACCCAACCAACCAACCAAACAAACAAACAAACAAAAACAGGAAAAGTTCTTCAAGTATATTTATTTTTCTCTTGGGGACAAGGTTTCATTACAGCACTGACTAGCCTGAATTTTCTATGTAGCCTCACCTGGCCTTGAATCTATAATCCTCCCATTTCAAGTATGTACCACTGCACCCTGCCAACTGCAATTCTTTATCCATAGATTTTTGTTTTGTTTTGTTTTTTTGAGACAAGGTCCCTGTACCTCCAGCTGTCCTGGAACTCACTCTGTAGACCAGGCTGGCCTTGAGCTCAGAGAGATCCACCTGCCTCTGCTTCCAGAGTGTTGGGATTAAAGGCGTGTGCCACCATGCCCAGCATAGTTATTTTTTTTTAAAAGCTCAAATGATATTATTAGTNTGTTCTTGGGGGTGGAAGGCTCATCTTCCTGGGGTCTGCCTGACAGGGTACTCTCCATGTACATGTCCTTCAGGGAGAAGTACACCTCTGAGCCAAGCCTGAAGCTAGGGCTGGGCGCAGGGAACAAAGGCAGGTGGGGCAGGGGCTGGGTCTGAGGCTTGGGGCTTGGGGCTGGGGCTGGACTGGGGGCTAGGGCTGGGCCTGGGCCTGAGGGTAGGGCTGAAGGGCATCCTGGGCCTTGTCTTGAATGCTCACAACAGAAGTTGGTTTTCTGGAGCTTTCTATTCCAGAAGACCCAGGCCCCCGTGCTGTCTTGCCTCTGGGCTGGGTCTGAACTGGTTGCCTGTCCATGGGTCTCTGTGTCCCACTGGAATCGGGCTTGTCTGAACTGGGGACACTATTTTCTGAAGCCAATCTGCTCCGGTCTTCCTTTTCTAACCCTGACATCAGCACGCCCCGCTTAAATGCCTCGTCTTTCCTTTTCTTCTTAGCCCCAGACTCCTTCAGAGGGGTGCTGTGAGGGCCCAGCTCCATGGCCTCACAGATGTACGTCAGCAAGCCATGTTCTCCATCCTCCCCATTCTCAGGGGCAGGCTCCCCGTTGGTTGGTGCCTCTCCAGGAGCAAAACTGTTGATCAGGCCCAAACCTGGGTGCTGGGCAGACTCAGTGTCTCCTTCCCAACCTGCTGAAGACCCTTCTTCTGTCTCTCTTTCAGGAGCAGAGGGCACTGCCACCTCGGCCCCACTCAGCCGGCGCTTTCGTTGGAAGCGATCAGGGCTGATCTTGCGAAGCGTGTCAGCTTCTCCTGTGGCCTCCTTCCCGTGCTTCCAGCTCTGTTCAATCTCCCGCATCTTGGCTGCAGCCTTGCGCTTCAACTTGGCGAACCAGCGCTGGTGGATCTTATACTCAGTCATTGTGCCTACTTCCAGGACCCCTGAACAGGACACAATGCCCTTGGTGTTCTGGGCAGAGGCCTGGTAGATGGCCGCATCTTCTTCTTGACACCTAGAGGTAGGAGCATGAGGTGCCATCCCTTTCCTGGGAGGTAAGAGCCCTTCTCCCCACACCAGAGCCCGCCTTCCCGCACTGACCCAGTGCTCCTCACCCATTCAAGTTTTGCCCTGAGGGCCATGTCCTATCTTAGACACCGTTAACTTTTTTGGTTGTAATGAGAAAAGAAACTGGGGAGGCCACAAGAGGGTGGCAGCTGACCGAGGTCATGCTGTCCCAGGAAGGATTAGACTTGGGCCTCAGAAGAGCTCCCTTCAGAAGCAGGTGACCAACACAGTCCCTAGTGAAGTAATGATGACACTGTTGCTTTTTTTGACTGCTGACCTCATGGAAAATGTTTCTAAGGGTCAGGACCTCCTCTGGTTACACACACTCATGGCTGTCAGAAACACTCCCACCCTGGCCTTAGGAGATCCCAGACACCGGCAGACAACACAGCTAACCAGGTGCCGGCTCAGCAACAGAACTCTGCCCTATAACTCCGCTGACTCCATGTTTGCTGGCAGGGTCCAGCATAGGTCCTTCAGGAGGGCAGAGCCAAGCAGGCCCCTCTCCCTCACCTGTACAGCTGCAGGGTGTGACGGTTGCCCTGATGAGTGATCTCATATTTTGGAAGGCCACAGTATCGGTCCAGTTCTATGTCATCCTTGTACCAGGTCACCTCTGGCTCTGGGTATCCTAACAAGGAAGCAAGAGATTGAATAACAGTAAGGTGAGTTCCAAAACAGGTGGGAGGAGGCGCGACAGGGAGGTCCAGGGCTCCCCACACTCCTGGGACTGAACAGGACCATGCCCAGGCCTACCAGAAACACAGGTTGCTCAGCTTACTTTCTAAATTGTGTCAAAGCTGAAAACATTTCCCCTTGTAGCTGGAAGGAAACTAAGGGAAAGAAACTTCGTAGCTTCCTAACAGGAAGGGAAATGGGGAATTTCCAGCAATTGTAAACTAGTCAGTAACAGGTCTTTGCTATTTGGTGGCGCCTTTCCTTTTTTTTTTTTTTTTTTTTTTTTTATTTTGGTATGTGTATGAGTGTACTGTCTGTGCATGCACGTTTGTGCACCCGTGGATCGTGCAATGCCGCGGAGGTCAGACGAGGGTCCAGATTCCCTGGAACTGGAGTTTCTCTTTGGAATTGGAGTTGTTACCAGACGGTTCTTAGCCGCCAATGTGGGTGACGGGGATCGAACCCGGGTCCTCTGCAAGAGCGTCGGTGTCTCTTAACCGCTGGCTATCTCTCCAGCCCTATGTGGCCCTTCTAAAATCCTCAACTACAGACAGAAAGAACTCTGTCCTCAGAGGTCTCCTGCCCCAAACCCTACCATTACTGTCACCGCTAAGACCCCTCCTTTCAGTCCACGTCCCTAAACTAGGATATCCATCCATTCATTTTGACTTGTCTATCCACTCATCCACATCTACCTATCCACCCAGTCATTGTAAAGAGGCTATCTAAGGAATCTGCCAGTCCCTTCTTTGAGGACTCCCAGTCTACCCATGAGGCAGAGCTCTTAACTATTATAGTAACATGCTTCTTGCCTCTCTGGACACAGGTGATTGGCAGCTAATCTAATCCAATCATTTGACCTAGAATTTAGAAAGAGACCATTGTGTCTTGAAATTTTTTTTTTCGAGTTTTTTTTTTCATGTGTGTTGTATCTGTTCTACTACATGAATGTTAGTGCCTAGGGAGAGGCAGAAGGGGCACTTAGACCCTTGGAGCTGGAGTTATAGACTGTGTGTGCGACGTGGTCTGGAACTGAGTTGTGTCCTCTGAAAGAACAGTATATGCTCTTAAACCACCTGCAGCCATCTCTTTCAGCCCTGTGAAATACATTTTTTATTATTTAATTTGTGTTCATGTTTACATATATACTATTAATTGTACTATATCATGTGTGCACACTGTGTGGGTACACATGCATGTGCGAGGCCAGAGGGGACATCAGTATCTTTCTCAGTTCACACCTTACTTGTTTGTGAGATGGGTTCTCTCACTGAATCTGGAGCTCCCCTGAGATCCTTCTGTCTGCTTCCTCCTTATGCTGGGATTGTAGGCATTTCCACTGCATCCATATTTTCAAATGGAGATCAAACATGCCCCCTGTTTGCACAGCAAGCACTTTACTGGACTAAGCTATTTCCCAGCTCCCTGAAATAATTTTGAAGGGAAGGTAAGTAT
The DNA here is from genome assembly GCA_009823505.1 of Rhizomys pruinosus. NCBI lineage: Eukaryota > Metazoa > Chordata > Mammalia > Rodentia > Spalacidae > Rhizomys > Rhizomys pruinosus. The sequence continues at coordinate 1,159,458 of VZQC01000176.1, read as the reverse complement.
CTATGTTCTGCAAGCACAGACCAGAAGTAGATGGTGCTGGTCTACAGTGAGAGGCACGGAAAATAAATTGGAAGGCAGAGAGAGTCTCAACACACTCCCAAATCTAGTTCCAAGGTGATATTCATGGCTCCTTTCCTATAATCCCAGCACCAAAGGAGGGGCTGAGGCGGGAGGATTGTGAATTTGAGGCCATTCTGGACTACACAGTGAATTTCCACACCAGCCTGTGACTAAGAATGAGACTTTGTCAAGAGAGACGAGACAATAGTCAGAGACGAGACACGGAGACAGAAAAGCAGAGAGCAGCAGACACACAGAGAGAGGACAGTAGACAGAGACAAGAGAGACAGACAAAGACACTTGGGATTGGATCACATGACTTTGATCCCAGCTTTTCAGTGCAGGGCTGACACAGATGGATCCTGTGAGGATAAGGATCACGTTGGTCTACTAGTAGTTCCAGGCCAGTTGAGGTTACGGGATGACCTATTCTCAAACAAAAACAAAATCCTTTTTTTTTTCACATTTCCTTCTTTTTAGCGTGTGTTTTGTTCTTTTTTGAGACAGGGTTCTCACTGTAGCCCCAGCTGTCCTGGAACTCACCCCACTGTAGGACCAGGCTGGCTTTTGAAACTCACAAAGATCTGCGCCTTTGCCTCCACAAGTGCCAGGATTAAAGGCGATTGCACACACGCCAGGCTCTGCTTCACTTTCTCTGGCAATACCAGAATGATCAGGAACTGCCCTATTAGAACATTTCGATTTCCTGGGGGTGGAGAGATGGCCAGCGGTTAAGAGCGCGCGACCGCTCTTTACAGAGGGACCCGGTTGATTCCCAGCACCCATCAGTGGCGGCTAAGAAGCAGTCTGATAAAACTCCAATTCCAGGAGAATACAGTTCACAGGGGATCAGACTACCTCTCTTCTGACTCTTCCGCTGGCATTTGCACCGAACGTGCACAGTAACCTGCATGCAGCAGGTACATTCATTACCACTATAAAAAATAATAAAAAAAAATTTGAAAAAAAAAAAAAAAAAAAAAGAAGAAATTCGGATTCCAGGGGCTGGAGGAGTTGGCTCAGCAGTTAGAGCATGGCCACTCTCTGCAGAGAACCTGATTCAGTTCCCAGCACCCATTATGGTGCCTAACAATCTCCTTTGGATCCCAGTTCCAGGGGCTACAAAAGTCCTCTTCTGGCCTCTAGGCAATTAGGCACATATGTGGTTTACTATATATGCAGGCAAAACATCATACACATATAAAATAATAAATAAATTAATACCTCCTAATACGGTTCTTCTTTATTACATTTGTTTTGATAACATTTGAGCCTGTGGGTTTGCTGCCTTTCTTTTAAAAGAACTTCCTTTGGCCCTACTTCCTCCCTTAGCTCTTATTTCCATCTACTTGCTCTCCCCTTACAGAAAAATCCTATATACTATAGCTGGCCGAGGACAGGGGATAACAAGTTTACAGGACAACAAGCCTGAGCCCACTTAAGACTCAACACACACACACACACCCACACCACACAACACACACACACACCACAACACACACACACACAAAAAAAACAACAAAATAAAAAAGGAAGAAAAAAAGAAAAAAAGACAAAAAGAAATAAACAGGACACAAAATAAGAGAGAGTATAGAGAGAGACTATCTTTTTGAGAAATGATGACGATCCGTTTTTAAAGAGTATCTTTTTTTTCCTTTAAAGAGTTATATTCTTTGTTGTTTGTTGTTTGTTGTTCTTTTCGAACAGGTTCCTGTAGGCCCCAGCTGTCCTGGAACTCACTCTGTAGCCAGGCTGGCACTTGAACTCAACAAAGATTGCCGCCTTTCCTCTGCCTCCTGAGTGCTTAGGATTTAAAAGGCTTTTGGTTGGCCACCACACCCGGTCTTCCTTAAAAGAGTTATCTTTATCTCCCTCTCTAACCCACTCTTGTACCCACCACCATACCAGAATTGGTCATCAAGTCATCTGTGGCTTGCACATTGCTAAATCTGCTAGCCAATTCTATTGCCTCTGCTGCTTCACTTCCTAGATTGACTCCGACTGATTAGTAAGCAAATGGAATCCTATTTGCTATCTGCAGTCCAGCTTCCCCCCTGAACTCCTGATTTTATCTGTGACTTCATACTTGCATCTGCACTTAAAAAAGCCTAACAGGTACAACCCAATATGACTGCCTCAAGTCAAAACTCATTCTTTTTTTGTTTTTTTTTTTTTTGTCTTTTTCGAGACAGGGTTGTTCCCTTGTAGTCCCCAGCTTACCTGGAACTCGCTCTGTAGACCAGGCTGGCCATCCTGAAACCTACAAAGTATTTAATCGTTCTCGTGCTCTGCGCTCCCGAATGCTCGGATTAAAAAGGCGTCACCACCACGCCCCGGCTTTTTTTATTTTTATGGTTGAGTGTACTGTCTGCATGTACTACGAAGCTATGCCCACAACCTGAGGGTTGCGACACCCAATAAGTCCTAACGCAAAATATGGAGCAATAGAGGGGAAACGACGTGAGGAGACAGTACAGGAAATACAGTGATAGGGAGGCATATACCTGTTGAAAAAACTCGGACGCTAAAGATTGGTATTTCTTTAGCTGACAAATGTGGGTGCCCGGAATTGAACTCCGGTTCTCTGCCAAGAGCAGTCGGTGCTCTTAAGCCATTCTCGGTACAAGCCAATGAGATCTCCAGCCCAAAACTCCTGTCTAATCTTTTGCCATCCTTCAGAGCTGATATTCACCACACAGCTCAGTCACAATGGTTCAGAAATCAACAAAGCATCGAACGGCCATCCTGTCTTCCTTTCTTTTACTCATACCCACCTCCAAACAGTAGCCTAAGCTCTTCCTCCTTTTCGGAAGACATCCAGAATCTGACCCTACCCTTCATTCGTCCATGCCCTATGTACACAGTCTGGTCCCCATCACCTTCCTATCAAGCTCACCACTTTTGTAGCAAGTATCCAGCTTAAGGGAGAGCCCTTTCCTCATCTGGCCTCACTGCCTCCATCATGGCTTCTCTTCAGCACCTCCAAAAATGCAACAGCCAGGACTGTGAACCCCCGCCGTTCTTGTTTTTTCTTTTTTTTTTTTTAATTTTTTTTATTAATTTTTATCCATTTCTGTATGTGTATGAATGCACTGTCTGCATGCAAGTCTGTGCACCCGTGTCGTGCAATGCCGCGGAGTTCAGAAGAGGGTGTCGGATTCCCCTGGAACTGGAGTTCTCCTGGAATTGGAGTATTCAGACGGTTCTCGGCCGCCATGTGGGTGCTGGGGATCGAACCCGGGTCCTCTGCAAGAGCGGTCGGCGCTCTTAACCGCTAGGCCATCTCTCCAGCCCCCTTTTTTTTTCTTTTTGAGAGAGGGTCTCCCTGTAGCCCCAGCTGTCCTGGAATTCTCTATGTGGGCCAGGCTGGCCCTGAACTCACAGAGATCTGCCTGCCTTTGCCTCCTGAATGCTGGGATTAAGGGTGTGCACACCATGCCTAGCAGAGTGAAACTTTTGAAGCAGTCCATTCATGCACACTCTACTCAGAACATCCCAGGAGCTCCCATTTCACAGAGGCCAGCATCGTCTGGATCCTATAACTGCACTGGCCTTATATCTTATACCCCCTCTCTCCCTCAGTCGCTACATCCCAGCTATAAGACAGACTGAATCCCACTGCCTCACTCTAATAGACCATGGAAAGCCATATTTCAAAGCTCCTGTTCTCCTTCCCAGTGAACTCCTCACAGAGGCCTTCCCGACACTCCGGGCAGGCAGCAGCTCTCTTCTCAGCACCTCCTATCTCTCTTACTGTTATTTTCTTCCTAGAACACATTAATACCTGACATGCTAAGCTTGTTAAGTTTACATGCATCCTGTTCAATGAATACATAAGCAATCTATAAAGAGCACAGAGCTCAGAGAGAAGCGAGTCCCTTTGGAGTGAATGGCACTTGAACCAGACCCAAAGGCTGGACAGAATTTCAGAAGATGTGAATATCTACTTCCAACCCCCTTCCCCTGCATCAGCTCCAGCATCACCTGCATTCCCCCTCCTCACACTAATCACAGTGCTCCTGGTCTAGCTCTCCTGCTAGACTCAAGGCCCATGAGGTAGAACTTTGTTTACTGCTGTGTCTCTACTATCTAGTGAATTGTAGTTACTCAATAATAACCTGTTGGATGAAAGAGTAAAGCAGTAAGGGAACAAGTAAACACAGGCACCGCAGTAGCGGCATGTGAGAGAAAGCAAAGGGCATGCGAGGAAACAGCAAACAGCAGCAGGGGCAAGGCAGGCCAGGCTACAGCTGGCTCAGCCAGGAACAAAACTGGGCCCTGCTGGCTGTAAAGCAAGCCCTATGTTCCACTGTGAGCTAAAGCCCCTGGTTACATCACTGTGCGTGCAGCCAGGGCCAGCACAGGTGTCTCACCATCTCGTGGGATGATCTCACCCCCAGGGCCTCAGAGCCCTCTGCCTCATGACCTGCCCAGCACAGCCTCAGCCTCCAGTCCAGACAGGCTACAATGGGGTGGGCACAGGCATGGTTCAAAGAAAGGACATTGATGAATGGTCGGCATAGCCCTAGAGCTGGGGCGTCACTCCAAATGAATCTCTTGTGCCCTGTGGGGGTCAAGCTGACAATTTAGGTACTCATAGTAGGAACAGCTTTGAAAACAAATTTATATGGGGATGCAGTGCTTATTCTCTGGATAATATGAACCATATCATAAAAGCCACACAAAAGCAGGACAGGACTGGGTCCTTCCCTCTCAGCTGCACATACACTTCCTAGATAGGTGTCCATGTGTATGTACAAACATACAAACATACAGAGAGCAAGAGAGAACAAGCAAGAGAGGTTCTCTGGCCAGCACTCAGGTGGAACTTGAGCTGGTGGCCTTCTCTGTGTCCCTTCACAGCCCAGGATCTGTTCACAGCCAGCTGGCTTGCCTGAGGAACCCAACTTGGCCACTTGCAGCTCCATCCCAACCACTCGCAGTCTGAAAAAGCTGATTCAGAGAAGTACAACTGGAGGTTTAGAGTTTTCAGGGAAATTTTGCATATAGAATTTCACTTGGTCCCCCTGAGCAAAAACTGCTCAGATTAACTGAAGATTCACTGTGTGCCAGAAGCTGGGCTGCGAGAACAGCCCTATGGAAAACGCAGTCACTAATTCTCAATTTAGGAAAAAGGGCTGGAGAGAAGCCTCAGTGGTTAAGAGCACTCACTGCTCTTGAAGAGGAACTGGGTTTGGGTCCCACCACTCTCATAACAGCAAACAACTACCCGTAACTCTAGCTCTAGGGGATACAAAGCCTCATCTGATCTCCGGCTCTTGCGCACACGTGGCATACAGATATACACTGAGGCACACACATAAACATATAAAAATAAATCTTTAAAAAGACAAAAAAAAGCCAGGTGTGGTGGTGCACGCCTTTAATTCCAGCACTTGGGAGGCAGAGGCAGGAGGATCTTTGTGAGTTCAAGGTCAGCCTGGTCTACAGAGTGAGTTCTAGGACAGCTAGGGCTACAGAGAGACCCTGTCTCGAAAGGCAACAAAAAAAAAAAAAAAAAAAAAATCAGAAATGTGGTTTGCAAACAAAAAAATAAATAAATAAAAAATAAAAAGCCAGATTTGGTGGCACAGGCCTTCAATCCCAGCACTTGGGAGGCAGACACAGGAAGATCTCTGTGAATTTGAGGCCAGTCTGGTTTACATAGCAAGTTCCAGGATAACTGGGACTATGGGGAGACCCTGTCTCCAAAAAAAAAGACAAATAAATAAATAAATAAATAAATCCAACCTACCTACTGCTGATGCTTCCTTCTCCCACCTCAACATTTGTGAGTGCACGTGAGTGCGTGTGCACACACATTCGAACACAGAATGTACCTCAGAACTAAGGAGAATGGAAGAGGGAGGCCACCATGCTGAGCAGAGGTGGGCAGACTCAAGGACAGTAGCACTCCAGCCATTGAGGCCACCGGAGGCAGGAACCAGAGGGCTCAGCCAGAGCCTACTGTCTGCATTTCTCACACCCTGAACGGGAAGAACCCCAGGATCTTATTATGTTCCTTCTTCAGGTCTGCAAGGGCTTCATCCCAAGACAGCCAGTGCCCTGCTCCCCTGGCACAGATGACTCCTCCTCACCAAGACTAGGTTCCAACCAGCAGGAAAACATTGCCCATGCCTGGCATCAGGGCTGACTCATCCTACCTGCTTTCAGGGATGCTACTGGCAGGGAGAAAGAGAAACAGAGATCCACCTGCCTTTGCCTCCGAGTGCTGAGATTAAAGGCTTATGCCACCACATCAGGCTGGTAAACTCTTTCTAATCTGCTATGTACACTGAAATAAGTTGAGGGCTGGGATGTATATGGGAATGAGTAGGGATAATATAGGGGGAGTATAACAATGGACTAGAGTGTGGACATTATAGATAGCCAGCACCCTGGAAAGTGTACAGGCTCAATTGGTGGGTATTGCTCAGCAGAAGAACAAGGCTCTGGCTGGTTATCACAAGACATGGAGATAAATTTGCTCCTGGGGCTCATGAGATACCTTAGCAGATAATGGTGCTTGCTCTCAGGCCTGATGACCTGAGCTTGTTCCCCAGGAGCACCCAAATAGTAAGGCATGCGCCACCACGCCCAGCCCCATAAGTCGTCTTCTAACACACACACACACACACACACACACACACACACACACACACACTCTCATATACTGTGAAACACACAGCACATAAGCATACAATAAAATAAATAAATAAATAAAATGTAATTTCTAAAAAAAATTTCCTCCTTTGGAGACCAGCGAGATGGGTCAGTGGGTAACAGCCCTTGCTGTGCAAGCCTGATGACCTAAATTTGATCCCCAGAATCTACTGTGGAAGGAAAGAACTCTTGAAAGTTGTTCTATATGGGGCTGAAGTGATGCTCAGTGGTTAAGAGCACCAGCTGCTCCTGCAGAGGACCAGGGTTGGATTCCCAGCACCCACATGGCAGCTGACAACCATCCAGAACTTCAGTTCCAGGGGATCTGATACCATATTTTCACTTCCAGGAGTACTTACACACGTGTGCATTACATTCATACACATAAAAGACAAAATTTAAAAACTAAATCAATCAAAAAAAATTAAAAGAAAGTTGTTCTCTGACTTCTACTCAAGTACTCAATGTGTTCTCTCTCACACACATACATATCATACACACACATAAATAATAATAACAATTTTTAAAACTTGCTTCTTTGCTTTGGGATTGAATCAGGAGATTCTATCCATCAGACTGGTATCTGGCAAGTGTGTGCTGTTCTAAGAGCCCCTCACAGCCCTGATGCTGTCTTCTTGGGGACCCTCACAGCCCTGATGCTGTCTTCTTGGGGACCCCCACAGCCCTGATGCTGTCTTCTTGGGGNTAAGAGCACCAGCTGCTCCTGCAGAGGACCAGGGTTGGATTCCCAGCACCCACATGGCAGCTGACAACCATCCAGAACTTCAGTTCCAGGGGATCTGATACCATATTTTCACTTCCAGGAGTACTTACACACGTGTGCATTACATTCATACACATAAAAGACAAAATTTAAAAACTAAATCAATCAAAAAAAATTAAAAGAAAGTTGTTCTCTGACTTCTACTCAAGTACTCAATGTGTTCTCTCTCACACACATACATATCATACACACACATAAATAATAATAACAATTTTTAAAACTTGCTTCTTTGCTTTGGGATTGAATCAGGAGATTCTATCCATCAGACTGGTATCTGGCAAGTGTGTGCTGTTCTAAGAGCCCCTCACAGCCCTGATGCTGTCTTCTTGGGGACCCTCACAGCCCTGATGCTGTCTTCTTGGGGACCCTCACAGCTCTGATGCTGTCTTCTTGGGGACCCCCACAGTCCTGATGCTGTCTTCTTGGGGACCCTCACAGCCCTGATGCTGCTCTTCTTGGGGACCCCCACAGCTCTGATGCTGCTCTTCTTGGGGACCCCCACAGCCCTGATGCTGCTCTTCTTGGGGACCCTCACAGCTCTGATGCTGCTCTTCTTGGGGACCCTCACAGCCCTGATGCTGCTCTTGGGGACCCCCACAGCCCTGATGCTGTCTTCTTGGGGACCCTCACAGCCCTGATGCTGCTCTTCTTGGGGACCCCCACAGCCCTGATGCTGCTCTTCTTGGGGACCCCCACAGTCCTGATGCTGCTCTTCTTGGGGACCCCCACAGCCCTGATGCTGCTCTTCTTGGGGACCCTCACAGCCCTGATGCTGCTCTTCTTGGGGATCCCCACAGCAGCTGCTGTTACTGTGGCACCCAAGCTACAGATGAGATGAACCTTGAGAGATGAACCAAGTAGAAGAGATGCTAATTTTGCCATCATCACAGCCAGGGAGCAGGAGGTCATATGGGAGTGATGTCCCTTGGCAGTGCCAGAGAGGGACCAATATACTGGTGTGTGCCCCGTCCTTGTAGATCTCATGATTTTGGTTAGAAAGAGATGTATGGTAAAAGAAGCTTGGTGTGAGGGAGAGATCAGAAGCACTCCTCAAAGTGCTGAACCCAACCCTGAAAGATGTGAAGGTAAAGCACAGGGAGCAGAATGAACATGCTGAGTGTGTGTGCATGCATCTGTGAGTGAGTGTGTGTGTGTGTGTGTGTGTGTGTGTGTGTGTACCTCCAGAAGAATGGAGAGAATAGACAAGAAGAGAAACTAATGCAACAGATTTTTGTGAATAGGAAAGCAGAATAGCAAATAGAAAGTGAGGACATCTCGCCAGGTGTGGTGGTGTGGTGCACACCTTTAATCCCAGCACTTGGGAGGCAGAGGCAGGTGAATTTCTGTGAGTTCAAGACCAACCTGGTCTACATAGCGAGTTCCAGGCCAGCTGAGACTAAAGGGAGACCCTGTCTCAAAAACACCAAAACAAAAAAAGAAAGTGACAACATCTCAAGAAACCTAAGTACTAAGTTAGCAGTGGGTGAAACTGAGAAGTAGCTTTGTTTGTTTGTTTGTTTTGTCAGAAGAGGGTGTTGGATTCCCCTGGAACTGGAGTTCTCCTGGAATTGGAGTTACAGACGGTTCTCAGCCACCATGTGGGTGCTGGGGATTGAACTCGGGTCCTTTGTAAGAATAGTCGATGCTCTTAACCACTAGGCCATCTCTCCAGCCCATGTTGTACCTCTTTCTTTTTTTTTTTTTTTTGGTCTTTTCAAGACAGGGTCTCCCTGTAGCCCCAGCTGTCCTGGAACTCACTCTGTAGACCAGGAGGGCCTTGAACTCACAGAGATCTGCCTGCCTCTGCCTCCCAAGTGCTAGGATTAAAGGCATGCGCCACCACACCCTGCTAAAATTTTATTATTTTTTATGTGTATGTGTGTACTGTCTGCATGTAGGTTGGTGCACTCGTACTGTTCAACACTTCAGAGGTCAGAAGAGGGCGTTGGATTCCCCCGGAACTGGAGTCAAAGACAGTTCTTAGCTGCCATGTGGGTGCTGGGAATTGAACCCGGGTCCTCTGCAAGAGCAGTTGGCACTTTTAACTGCTGAGCCATCTCTCCAGCCCCGAGAAATAGCTCTTTAACACTAGAAAATCCCCACAAGGCATAAGAACTGGTGACTAGGGGCTGGAAGGGATGGAGGAAAGCTTAAAAGTTGTTTAAAAAAATAAAATACTGCTCTAAGTGTGGAAGTGCAGCACACCTTCTATTCCAGCACTAGGGAGCACTTGAGACCCTGTCTCAATTTCAAAACCAAAATATAAAAATAAAAATGAATAGAATTCCGGGCCTGGTATTGCACACCTATAATCCCAGCACTCCAGAGGCTTTGGCAAGAAGAGATAGCTCACACCTATGGGAGCTCTAGCTACTCAAGAGGACTGCCGAGAGTTTGAAACCAGCCTGGGCTACATAGTAAGTTCCATGACAATTTGGGCTATATATGAATACGTAAGGCCAGGCATGGTGGTGCAGGCCTTTAATCCCAGCACTTGGGAGACAGAGGTAGGCATATCTCTGTGAGTTCAACTCTACATAGTGAGTTCCAGGTCAGCTGAGGCTTCAGGGAGACCCTGTCTCAAAAAAGAGGAAAAAACAAACAAACAAACAAAAAACCCACAATACATAAATTAATCAGCCTCTGCTTCCTGTGCATGCTTAAATCTGTGAGCACTCAGCTCTGTGATCCACCCACTCTGCCATCATGCTTCACCACCATAAGGGGCTCTGCTACCTTGAAGGGCTCTTATCCCTTTGGAACTATAAGAGCAAATGAATTCTTTCTTCTATTTAAAAAAAAAAAAAAAAAGTGTGAGCTGGGCATGGTGGCGCACGCCTTTAATCCCAGCATTTGAGAGGCAAAGGCAAGCGGATCTCTATGAGTTCAAGACCAGCCTGGTCTACAGACTGAGTTCTAGGCCAGCTGGAGCTACAGAGAGACCCTATCTTGAAAGGACAAAAATAAATAAATAAAGCCAAGCGTGGTGGCACATCCCTTTAATCCCAGAATTCAGGAGGCAGAAGCTGGTGGATCTCTGTGATATTGAGGCTGCCTGGTCTACATGTTGAGTTCTAGGCCAGCTGGGGCTATAAGGACCCTCTCTCAAAAAAACAAAAGACAGAAAACAAAAAGTCACAGCTAACAATAACATGAAAAAAGCCCTCAGATATTTGGGATCCTTCACCTACTCCATACTGCTAGAGGAATGCTCCTTTATTATCTGGAAACATAACCTGAAGCATGGTTGAAGCAAGCATGGTTGAAAACATGACTATTTAATGGAAAACATAAAAGGTAATGACCATAATTGCAAAATAATTACATTGTAATAAGCATTATTAGACCAATGGTCTAATCTGCAAAACTCCCAGAAAACCTTTCCTTAGGGAGCCTCAGCCATCCAAAAGAAAAAAAGACACCCTGGTGATAAAAACAAGAAAAAAAAAGAAAAGAAAAGAAAAGAAAAGAAAAGAAAAGAAAAGAAAAGAAAAAAAAGAAAAGGAAAAGCTAAAGAACCATATTTATCCTTAGCCACCCACCAATAGTGGCTCTCCAGGCCTCCCTGGGGAGTGATCCAAGTTTTCAGACCCATCCTACTTGCTCACAACTTTCTATCATCTTTTTTTTTTTGGGGGGGGGTGCGGGGCAGGAGTAGACAGTGAGACAGAGTCTCCCTGTAGCCCCAGCTGACCTGGAACTCACTATATAGCCAAGTCTAGCATCAAACTCACAGAGATCTGCCTGCCTCTACCTGCCGAGAGCTGGGGATTAAAGGCACACCCTACCATACCAGCTCCTTTTTTTTTGTTGTTTAAGTGTTATGTCTATGTCTGTATAGGTGCACCTGTGCTGTGTAATGTCCATGGAGGCCAGGACACTGGAACCCCTGGAACTGGAGTTTCCAGTGGCTAGCCACCATGCGCATGCTAGGAATTAAACCCAGGTCCTCTGGAAGGGCAGCCGGTGCTCTTAACCACTGAGCCATCTCTCAGCCCCTCTTACTCTTTTTTTTTTTTTTTTTTTTTTTTTTTATGTGTATGAGTGTACTGCATGTAGGTTGGTGCACCCGTGTCGTGCAATGCTGCGGAGGTCAGAAGAGGACATCAGATTCCCCTGGAACTGGAGTTAAAGATGGTTCTTTATTTTATTTTATTTATTTTATTTTATTTTATTTTCGTATGTGCATGAATGTAGCTGGGCTACAGGGAGACCCTGTCTCAAAAAGACCAAAAAAAGACATGCACCACTAAGCTGGGCAAGGTGGCACATGCCTTTAATCTTAGCACTCGGGAAGCAGAGACAGGCAGATCTCTGTGAGTTCAAGGCCAACCTGGTCTACAGAGTGAGTTCCAGGCCAGCTGAGGTTATAGGGAGACCCTGGGTCCAAAAAAAAAAAAAAAATAAGACATGTACCACCTGGCTTGGTCTCCTACTCCTAATCATATACAGCATGATTATAATATACTATAACATGCTAATATGACATGATTATAATATACTGTTGCAGAATAAAGTGGTATATTATAATGTTCCAACATAAATCATATCACATAGGCATAACAAGGCAAATTTAATAAAGATTAAGCATTTGTTTTGTGGTGCTGGGGTTAAACCCATGCTACACAAGTGTTCTTCAGCTAAGCTATATGCCAGTCTAATAAACACTGACTTTGGTGTGGTGACACACACCTTTGGTCCTGGCGCTTGGGAGGCAGAGGCAGGTGGATCTTTGTGAGTTCAAGGCCAGCCTGGTCTGCAGGGTGAGTTTCAGGACAGCTGGGCTTCAGGGAGCCCTGTCTCCAAAAGACCAAAACAAAACAAACAAAAAAAAAACACTGACTTAAGCAAAACTTATGATGAAAGTATAACAGAGAAGCCAAATGAGAGGAAATCAAGAAGATGATGAAAGATCCTTATCCACTGTAACAGACAATAAAGAACATCTAGATCTTGGACTCAAAAGTTAGAAGTTAGGCCAGGCATGGCATTCTGTCTAGAAAAGACAGCAAAACCTGAAAAATACTTGCTACTGGGACGAGAGATTGGTGAGAAAAGTAAACTGATATATTCTGATAAATATCTTTTAGTATAATTTGAAGTCTTAAACTATGTTCATGCATTAATCTGATAAAATAAAATTTAAATTTCTCAGCTGGGCATGATGGCACACCCCTTTAATCCCACCACTCTGGAGGCAAAGGCAAGCATATCTCTGTGAGTTCAAGGCCACCCTGGTCTGTATAGTGAGCTCCAGGCCAGCTGAAGCTACAGGTAAACCCTGGTATCAGCTACAGGTAGACCCTGTGTCAAAAAGATAAAAAAAAATTTTTTTTTAATTTCTTTAAGATTGGGTCTTATAAAAAAAATGGATCTTATGTATCCCAAGCTGGCCTCAAATTAGCTCTGTAACTAAGAATGACCTTGAACTCATGGTCCTCCTGCCTCTACTCTAGTGTGCTGGGATTCCAGGTGTGCCCCGCCATGACTGGTTTTTATGGTGCTGGGAATTGAACCCAGGACATCATATATGCTGTGCAAGCACTCTACAACTGAGCTACAACACTCCCAACCCCTAATCTTCTTTAAAGGATTAAGAACATTCTAAATAAAGTAACATATAAGAGAGAATGGAGTTGGGAAAGAATTCATTTTTTTTCTTTTTTTTTTTTTTAAAGGTCAGTGTGCTGGATAGCTTTAGTGTCAACTTGACACACCTGGGTTGAGGGAGCCTCAACTGGGGAATTGACTCCATTGGATTGGCCTGTGGCCACATCTGTGGAGTATTGTCTTAATGGTCGAGCAGTGTGGAAGGGCCCAGCCCACAATGAGTGGTGCCACCTGGGCAGGTAGTTATGTATGGTATAAGAAGGCAGGCTGGGCATGAGCCAGAGCGAACAAGCCAGTGAACAGCATTCCTCCATGGCTTGTGCTTCAGCTCCTGCCTCCAGGTTCCTGCCCTGAGTTCTTGCCTTGGGCTCCCTGAGTGATGAACTGTGACTCGGGAGATGTAAGCTGAATAAACCCTTTCCTCCCCAAGTTGGTGTCAGTCAGAGTGTTTTGTCACAGCAATGGAAGACAAACCAGGACAGACAGGAACCAAGATTTTTTTTTTCTATGTGTATGAATGTACTGTCTGCATGTAGGTTTGTGTACCAGTGTCATACAATGCCACGGAGGTCAGAAAAGGGTGTCAGATTCCTCTGGAACTGGAGTTAAAGACGGTTCTCAGCCGCCATGTGGGTGCTGGGGATTGAACTCGGGTCCTTTTCAAGAGTAGTCGGCACTCTTAACCGCTAGGCTATCTCTCCAGCCCCAAGAATTCATTTTTTTCTAGGAAACCTCTGTGCCACAGGCAGAGGCAACACTGCAGCAAGAGCACTGCCTCCTCCTGACCTGACAGGTCATCTAGCTTCTCTGAGATTCCTCTTCAAGGCTGGACTAATAATAGCACTTACTTCACAGGGTTCTGTAAGAATTCAGTTGCAAAACATCATGCCATACAAAGGTAAAGGATTCAGGGGAGTCAGTGTCCTCCCTCCAGCAGATGTTTCTCAGCCTGGTGCTAAAGGCTCCTGGGAAATGGGACAACTAACTGCCCAGGGAAAACTAATCTCAAAGATGCTGCTTAGCTGGCTAGGCAAAACAAGTCTCTCAGAATGAGAGGATGTTCCAGCTGGAAACACCCATGCCCTTGACCAACTGGAAAAACAAAAATCAAAAAACAAAAAATGGGTTCTTGGAGAAAGCTAGACTGAGCCCTTTGAAGTGGTGAGTCTGCTGCTAGAGGAGTAGGAACCAATAGGAAGAATATCCTGCAGGCCTTGAGGCAGGTCAGGCAGCGCAGAAGAAAGCTGTGCTGGGGAGTGTAGGAGCAATGCCCACAGCCACTTCCCAGCACTACCCAGCACCTATCTCTGCTTCTACAAGGTGTATCACTTTGCTTCCTATTCAGCCATACTGTTGCTTTAAAAGCCCACCAAAAGGATTTTTATAATTTCCTTTTCTCTTTTTTTTTTTTTTGGTCTTTTTGAGACAGGGTCTCCCTGGCTGCCCTGGAACTCTCTATGTAGACCAGGCTGACCTTGAACTCACAGAGATCCACCTGCCTCTGCCTTCAGAGTGCTGGGATTAAAGGCGTGTGCCACCATGCCCGGCCTATAATTTCAAACACTTTCATGGTACTCTCTGTATGTTTACTGATATTCCTATACTATGCAGGTATTAACTCACTCAATCTTATAATGCTAGAAAGTTCATGTTGTTGTTGGTTTTTTTTTGTTTTTTTTTTTTGTTTTTGAGACAAGACAAGGTCTCCCTTTAGTCCCAGCTGGCTTGGAGCTCACTATGTAGACCAGGCTGGCGTTGCACTCAGAGAGATCCGCCTGCCTCTGTCTCCAGAGTGCTGGGATTAAAGGCATGCACCACCAGGCCCGCCCCATGTTGTTCTTACTCTCACTTACTGATGAGGCACCTAAGGTTATACAACCTGCTTAACACCATGTACTGGAAAGAAGTTGAGCCAGGATTCAAGCTGGGCAGTTTGCCTCCAGGGTCTGCAGTTAGAACCACCACTACTGCCTCTCAGGTTGGACACTCCCAGCCTGAATGGTTCAACTATAAAATCAATGTTCAGCAGATGGCCTCTGTGCTTTAGTGTCAACTAGATAGCTTTAGTGTCAACTTGACATACTTGGGTTGAGGGAGCTTCAGTTGGGGATTACCTCCATTGGACTGGCCTATGGCCATATCTATGGGGTATTTTCTTGATCGTTGAGTGATGTGGGAGGGCCCAGCCCACTGTGGGCAGTGCTACCCCTGGGCAGGTTCCTGCCCTGAGTTCCTACTTTGGACTCCCTAAGTGATTAACTGTGACTCAGGAGATATAAAATTAATAAACCCTTTCTTCCCCAAGTTGGTACCGGTCAGAGTATTTTGTCACAGCAATTGAGGGGAAACTAGAACAGCTTAAAGATCACTCTACAGTCAGTCATGTGAGTATATGTGAGAGGGCAGAAACTGCTGAGGATAGTTTTTGAGTTTGTTGTTTTTGCTTTTTGAGACAGGGTCTCAAATAACCTAGCTAGCCTCCAATTCACTACATAGTTGAGAATGACCATGAACTTCTAACCTTCCTATCCTACCTCCCAATTACTGGGATTACAGACATGCACCATCCTGCTTAGCTTATGAAGTACTGTGGAACGAACCCAGGGCTTCATGTATGCTAGGCAAGAAATCTACCAACTGAGCTATATATCCCCAGCCCTGAGCACAGGTTTTGAAAAAGTACATATGTGGCTCAAGAGAAAGAGAGGGACACTAGCCCACAGAGGGAGAATAAATTTGCTTCCAGGAAAGCAGAAGTCAACCCAGGCAGTTTAGCGCACATAAACCACCACCCCTCCCTGCCTATTTCCAGGCCCCTATTCTGTTATATGGTCCCTGGTGGGAGCCATACCAATGGCTTCATTACCTGTGACGATGCAGGTGAACCTGACGTCGCTGTCCTCGGACACAGCCCGGGACTTGAGCGTGGTCTGGAATAGTGGCTGGGTCTCCTCTGTGAGCTGAGCAATGATGGAGCAGAAGGTGCTCCTAGGAAAGGCAAAAAACTATTCAGAGTAGCCCTCCCCTGTAAAATATACTCTAGCCTGGCCTTGCCTAAGATGGTTTAAGTCTTACCATTCTGTTGGTCATACTGTTGCCAAAGTTCCTGGGCAGGTCTTCAAGAGAACCTGGCCCCTTGAGCAAGCTGGTGGGGGTAGGGGTACCCTGGGGCTGAATGGAATCTTGATCCAGGACCACTGTAAGAGGCAGTGGCTAACAATACTGCCAGTAGCCCACATGTCCCCATCCTATCCTTTGTCGAGGAGGGGAGACTGGCTTTAACTCTCCATTTTTCATCTCCAGGGAAGTTGGTGCATAGGGGAGATATACATGTGGCTAGGTCAAGGCTCTGAGATTGAGCGCCAGCATAGTATAGCCATGCCAAAGAGGGAAAAGCCAGCCACTCTCAAAGATTCAGAGGCTTGAGAGCACAGGAGTCTCTCCCAGAGCTTGGGCTCAGAAAAAAGCACCCATGTTTGTGAGTACAGCTTGCAGTAGATGAAAAATGGGCTAGTCAATGTCAGGGGCTTTGAACCAAAAGGGAACCCTAATTTGTAGGATATCAGAAAAATGAGATTCTCCTGCTCTATCCAGGTATACCACATGCTGAAGTGAGAACAGGCTGGAAGCTCCAGAACCAACCAACAGGACTGCCAAGCCACAAACAGACTCAGTCCATGTTCTAGAACTCAAGCTTATCTGTGGGCTTACTGTGTCTACTCCAAACTCACCAACAATCCTCAGGGCTTACAGTCCACTCCTTCCTGGACACAGGAAGCAAACAACAGTGCCAAACCCTTTCATGGGGCAGCAAAGACACAGTGCATTCCCAGGCGTGAAGCTCAACCACATAGCCAGGGTGTGTGGTGCACAAGCTGTGCCCAGCCCTCCTCCCATCCCTGGGCACACACCCTCTGTGAGCAGCAGGGAGGATGTGAGGGAGGAAGTCAACAGAAGCAGAAAGGAACTTCGGAGAAAAACAAGTCATTCCAAGTCACCTTTCTCTGGGTCTCAGAGGAAGGTGTTGACCCCAAGAGCCATGTTTACCTGTCCATGACTCTCCACCAAGGATGGTGAGAGTTTGTGGGAGTGCAAGCACACAGGAAGTATAACCCTGCATACTCTACAGGGAGAGGTTCTGCATTTGCTTTATCTTTTCTGTGAATATTATACTGAATTTGAGTTCTATGAGAAAGTTTGCATCTCAGAAGTGTCTAGAATTGAGTAAGACTTCTGGATTGATGGTATCTAGCCATGGCTTCCACAGGAATGCTTCCAAGGTATCTAAATGGCTTCCACAGGAATGTACACACTTGGGCATGGGGGAGTTAGCAGGAATCCTCCCTGTAAGCTCTACCCAGGATGAGGATTTTCCTTTCAGACACTGGAATACTGGGTTAGGTCTGCAGTTAGATGCCTTCCGTGGTACTCTTTCTAGCACCCCCACACCTAGAAACCACTTGTTAAATAAAACAAGCATCTTTTCTTTCTCTTTAAGCCATTTAGAAATAAAGTTTCCTTTGGGATCTAGGCTGTCAACTCTCCCTGAACACTCAGAATATACACCTAAAAATACTTCCCTTTTTTCTTTTTTTTTCTTGTCTTTTTGAGACAGGGTCTCCCTGTAGCTCCAGCTATCCTGGAACTCACAGGAATCAGAGTGCCTCTGCCTACCAAGAGCTAGGATTAAAGGCGTGTGGCACCACACCCAGCTAGCTTAAAGACAGTTCTGGGTGCCGGGAATCTAACCCAGATCCTCTGCAAGAGCAGTCGGTGCTCTTAACCACTGAGCCATCTATCCAGCCCCCCCCCCTTTTTTTTCAACAGAGTCTTCTTACCTAGACTAGCCTAGAATTGTGATCTACTTGCTTCAGCCTCCCAAGTAGCTTGGATTTACAGGGCTTAAAATGTTCCTTGTTGCTATCATACTAATAGCAATTTCCTACTTTGGGGAATACCAAATCTCAACTAATCTTTCTAGAAATTTCTAAGCCAAACATAGCCCAACTTCTGTTAAGTCCTTTCTACATAATTTTGTTTTGTCTTTCATTGTTGTCTGAAGCATACTTAGGGTTTTATTAAAGATATCTTACTTTATTACATTTGTTTATTTACTTTGTGTGTATGTTTGGGGGGGTCCACATAAACCTTACCACAGATGAGGGTCAGAAGACAACTTTGGGGAGTTGTTTCTCTTTCTCACACCTTATGTGGGTTCTGAAGATCCTTGCCAGGCTTGGGAGGCAAGTGCCTTTACCTGCTGAGCCAGCTCTCCTTTTTTTTAAATTACTTTCTTTTTTTTTTAATTTTATTTATTTCTGTATGTGTATGAATATACTGTCTGCATGCAGGTCTGTGCACCCATGTCGTACAATGCCGAGGAGGTCAGAGATGGCGTTGGATTTCCCTGGAACTGGAGTTCTCCTGGAATTGGAGTTTCACACGGTTTTCAGCCACTATGTGGGTGCTGGAGATCAAACCCGGGTCCTCTGTAAGAGCTGCCGGCACTCTTAACTGCTAGGCCATCTCTCCAGCCCCAGCTCTCCTTTTTTTAATGTGGATGCTGGGGATAAAACTCGTCTCCACACTTCTATGGCACATACTTTACTGAGCCAGCTCCCCAGCCCTCTCTATATATTTTATTTTGTTGTTGCTGCTTTTTGAGACAGGATCACCCTATAAACCCAGCTGGCCTTGATTTCACAGAGATCCACCTGTCTCTGCCTCCAGAATGCTAGGACTGAAGGCATGCAACACCATGCCTAGCAATATTTTAAATCCTTATCTATAAACATAAATTGGGTGCAGAATTCAGCTTAGGCTGTTAGGTAGAAAGCTGTATAGACCAATCTAAGAATAGCATTTCAGCTACACATTAAGTAAGAAAACAAAGAAGCTACTTTAAGATAATTTTTTTTTATGTGTATGAGTGTACTGTCTACATGTAGGTTGGTACACCCGTGTCGTGCAATGCCAAGGAGGTCAGAAGAGGGTGTCAGATTCCCCTGGAACTGGAATTAAAGACAGTTCTTAGCTGCCATGTGGGTGTGGGGAATCGAATCCGGGTCCTCTGCAAGAGCAGTCAGTGCTCTCAACTGCTGAGCCATCTCTCCAGCCCCTCAAGATAATTTTTTAAAAAGCCAGACATGGTAGCACATAGCACAGCCCTGTAACCCTGCACTAAGGAGATGGAGGCAGGAGGATCATGAGCTGAAAGCCATCCACAACTACATTAGAGATACCTGTTGAGGTGGTAGGAGATTTACAGAGACAAGGACTCATGCTAGATATCCAACAACTCATAGTTATTACTCTTTCTCTTGAGATAGTTCTATGTAACCCTGGCTGGCCTGAGCTTTCTACGTAGACCAACCTGGTCAGTAAATTATAGAAATCCTCCTGCTGCTGCCTCCTGAGTGCTAGTATTACAGGTGTGTGGTACCAATGGAAAGGAATACTTATCTTCTCAAATTTTTCCACAAAGGCCTAAATTATATTATTTGAAAATGTTTATGGTGGGGTGTGGTGGTACACACCTTTAATCCCAGCACTTGGGAGGCACAGGCAGGCAGATCTCTGTGAGCTTAAGCCTAGCTTGGTCTACATAGCAAGCTCCAGGACAGCTGGGACTAAAGGAAGACCCTGTCTCAAAAAGACCCCCCAAAAAAGAAAAATGTTTATGTAAGAATACTGTAAGAGGGGGCTGGAGAGATGGCTCAGTGGTTAAGAGCATTGGCTGCTCTTACAGAAGACCCACGTTTGAGTCCCAACATCCACATGGTGGCTAACAACCATTCATAACTTAAGTTCCAGGAAAATCTGACACCCTCTTCTGACCTCCATGGGCATTGCACAATATGGGTGCACCTACCTGCAAGCAGGCAATACACTCATACACATAAAATAAAAATAATAAATAAAATATTTTAAAAGAGAAAAACCATTAAAAGCTAAGATGTCTGGGCCTAGTGGTACATATCTATAATCCCAACTATCCAAGAGGCTGCAGGAGGATCAAAAGTTCGAAGCCAGCCTCAGCTACAGAGTAAAACTGTATCTTTTGAAAATTTAGCTATATGAAAGTCCTCTCTAGGAAAGTGGGTTGGAGGTGCTTTGGGGGAGAGCAGGGAAGTCACTATATACTGTCATCTTCTGCTTGCTACAGCTTTTTGTCCCTGTCCTGCACTCAAAAGAGGAATAGACTCCAGGTCCCCTGCAAAGCCAGGAAATCCGCACATCTAGTAATGGTCTTTCCAACCCTGACATCTCCGTGTCCTTACAATTCCATGATGTTTGGGAAGTTTTTTTGGTCTTTTTGAGACAGGGGCTTCCTGTAACCCCAGCTGGCTTGGAGCTCACTATGTAGACCAGGCTGGCCTTGAACTCAGAGAGATCCGCCTACTTCTGCCTCCTGAGTACTGGGATTAAGATGTGCACCACCACACCTGGCCAATTCCATGATTTTGTAATGGTATCATGGATTGATATTTATCTTGAAAAGACCCTGGAATCTTTGGCTTTCATGATGCTCAAAGGAATTTAACCCTGTCCTGAGATGTGGTATTTCCCTAGCTTTGACTAACCCCCAAGTCTTCTCTCTTTTCGCACTGTCATGCTCGCTCTGAATTGGTCGGGCTATCCTCTCTTCTGTGCAGACCACAGTTTCCTCAGTGTTCATTCCCTCAAGGCTCAAGAACACAGGAAGAGCTAATTGTGCTGGAAGAAATGATGAACTATTCAGAAACCAGTTGACTAGTTAGAAACTTTCCCCTATGTGAAGAAACTGTGGTCAACTCTCCCCAGATCTCCAAGTCTGGGAATGGGGTCCAAGTGGTGGGAAGTAGCCAGGAAACGTTCCCACCCTGATGGTAACAGTAAGTACAGCCAGGACTGGAGAGCTGTCCCCAGCCCAGGAGGCAAAAGGACAGATTTTCAGCCAGCAGATCTTGACTATGGGCTTGCTCAGGCCGTCATCTGGCTCTGTAGCAGATTTAGAGAATAAATGGGAGATTAGTAATATGGTATTCTCTGATCTCACAGAGTTCTAAGTCTGCTAGTGTGGGGAGGAGTCAAAGGAAAGGAAAATTCAGAAGAAGAAAAGGTAAAGGGAGCTTACAGGACAGCAGAAAAAAATGTAAAAGGCAGGGGTCATAATTACAGGAAGACAGATAACGTGATTAGACGTGTGGCTTCTGTGGCTGGTGCTCCCTGTTCTCTTTCCATGGCATTTCTTCCGAAGGCGGAGAGATACTGCAGTATCTCGGAAACCCCTGCCCTCATTTTTATTCCTGAGTCCCAGGCCCACGCAAGCATCAACTCTGGTCCCTGTGAGACCCATGCCCATGTGAGTACTCTTTCACGCCCTCCCCACCACCCTCCAGGCCTCCCTTTACCCCATGCAGCCTGGTTAGTGTACAAGCAGTCACCCAGTAGCCCCTCAAGGCCCAGATCCAAGAAAAAAGGCAGTTGGAGAAATGTAACGCAATGTGCATTTACCTTCCAGAGCTGGGGTGAGACAGCCGGCTGCTTGGTAAGCTAAGCAAAAACAGCAAATGGAATCATTAGGCCCAAAAGCAAGGAGAGGAGGAGGCGAAATCAACAACAGTCGCAAAGTATTAATTGGTCACCATCTGAGGCCCAGAGGCCTTTCTATTAAAAGGGACCAGCTGTCTCAGTTGGCCTGCTCCTGTTAGCAAGTGGCCTCACCACTGGACACCAAAGTATCTGAAACCAAGAGCTCGTTAAGTGCAGCAGAGACGGAGAAATTGGTTAGGCAGGATGGAGGTCCCTGGGGGCTATGCTTTGAGAAAGGTGTTCATCAGGCATTTGTGTCTCTGTTCCCAAGTGGGGGTGGGGGGACACCTATGACTCTTCTACACCTCGTTATACACCAGCCTGGGGACAGCTCCTGCTTCAAATCTTGCCTTTTGAGAGAGGGAGCAGCAGCAGTGTTCCTGGAAATCCCCACAGGCTAGGAAGAAGACAGGTGGCTTGGAGAACACTCACCATTAATATGTTAAAGTATGGTTAAAGAGCAAGGCAAACTGGCTGTGAGAGTGAAGAGGAGGAAAACAAAGCAGTTAATCAGCAGGAACAGGAGACATTCAGTACCCTTAGACCAACACAGGGCCCATCACACTTGGAGGCCCTGATCAGTCTTGGATGCCAACCAGGGCCTGCGTCCTCCATTGGGGAGTAGGCTGTCCTTCCAATGCTTTGTTATGAGCCAACTTTGACCTCTTCCGCCAGTAGATCTCACCTTTCTTTTTTTTCTTTTTTTTTAATTTTATTTTATTTCTGTATGTGTATGAATGTACTGTCTGCATGCAGGTCTGTGCACCCGTGTCGTGCAATGCCTCGGAGGTCAGAAGAGGGTCTCGGATTCCCCTGGAACTGGAGTTCTCCTGGAATTGGAGTTTCAGACGGTTTTCGGCCGCCATGTGGGTGCTGGGGATCGAACCCGGGTCCTCTGCAAGAGCGGTCGGCGCTCTCAACCACTAGGCCATCCCTCCAGCCTGATCTCACCTTTCTTATAGGCAGCCTAGTCCCCTTAATGGCACTCAGGACCTGTATTTCTTTTTATTTATTTATTTATTTTATGTGTATGAATGTACTGTCTGCATGTAGGTCTATGCACCCATGTCATGCAATGCCGCGGAGGTCAGAAGAGGGCATCGGATTTCCCTGGAACTGGAGTTCTCCTGGAATTGGAGTTACAGATGGTTCTCAGCCGCCATGTGGGTGCTGGGGATCGAACCCGGGTCCTCTGCAAGAGCGGTCGGCGCTCTCAACCGCTAGGCCATCCCTCCAGCCTGATCTCACCTTTCTTTTTTTTCTTTTTTTTTAATTTTATTTTATTTCTGTATGTGTATGAATGTATTGTTTGCATGCAGGTCTGTGCACCCGTGTCGTGCAATGCCGCGGAGGTCAGAAGAGGGTCTCAGATTCCCCTGGAACTGGAGTTCTCCTGGAATTGGAGTTACAGACGGTTCTTAGCCGCCATGTGGGTGCTGGGGATCGAACCCGGGTCCTCTGCAAGAGCGTCGGTGCTCTTAACCGCTAGGCCATCTCTCCAGCCCCGATCTCACCTTTCTTATAGGCAGCCTAGTCCCCTTAATGGCACTCAGGTCCTGTATTTCTATTTATTTATTTATTTATTTATTTATTTATTTATTTTATTACTGTCTGCATGTAGGTCTGTGCACCCGTGTCATGCAATGCCGCGGAGGTCAGAAGAGGGCATCGGATTTCCCTGGAACTGGAGTTCTCCTGGAATTGGAGTTACAGATGGTTCTCAGCCGCCATGTGGGTGCTGGGGATCGAACCCGGGTCCTCTGCAAGAGCGGTCGGCGCTCTTAACCACTAGGCCATCTCTCCAGCCCCAGGACCTGTATTTCTATCCACAGTAGAGCGTAAGATTCCATCTCCTGAAGACCACAAAGCCAAACTCATCCCTCATCCCTCCTGGCTTCCCCTCCAGTTCTGCTGGGTTTCAGGATGCTACTAGCATTCTTTAAACTTCCAAGCTCAAAACTCACCAGGTCCACATTTCCAATTCTTCCCTCTTCTTTGCCTCACAAATGTAATCAACATTTCTTGGCCTTTTTCTTCAAAAACTCTATCCTGTCATTCTACTCTGGTCTACATCCTGCTAGCTCCATAGTTATCATACTCTGGTAGGTTGTTTGGGTTTTGTTTTATTTTTGTTTGGTTGGGTTTTTGTGATTTTGTTGTTTTTTTGGAAAAGATTTCATGCAACCCAGGCTGATTTTGGACTTACTATGTAGCCAAGGCTGGTCTTGAACTCCTGATCTTCCTGCTTCCACTCCCCCAGTGCTAGATCTGAAATGTACCACCACGCTCAGCTTGGTTTTTAGCTTTTTGAGACAAGGTCTTACCCAGTAACCCAGGTTGACTTTGAAGTCACAGCAATCCTCCTGCCTCAGCTTCCCAAGTGCTAGGATTATAAGCATACACTACCATGTCCATCTTCATGCATCACTCTGAACAAAACACTGCAGTATGCCCAGTGTACATGTGTTCAGACTCAACTCTGTCAACAGTTAAGATCTTCAATGATCTTCTCAAAGGCTTGAGTATGGTTCTCACTCAGTCCCAACATTCATGGTTGTTTTACTGGAAGGGGGGGGGCATATTTAAACCAGGAAGAGTCCTACCCCTCCAGGGTGAACTAGTGTTTCAGAAAAAGAGGAAGAGGGGTATATAAGTGCAGCTGCCTTGCTTAGTTAGAGCTTCAAAAATCCTCTGGAGGCTGTCTGGGCAGAGCCTCCCTTAGTTCCAAGGTATTGATCAACTCTATCCTTCCCTGACCACAAACTTCTTTTGTCCCTCTCTTGGAATTGAGAGATTTCTCCTTTGCATTTGGATTTCTTCCACAGGAAAGAGAGGCTAAGCCCACTAGCTTTCTAATTTACAGAGGAAAATGATGGGTTGCACAAGCAAGTGGGCAAGGGGCTAAACTGAGATAATGAGTCCTCTCCAGCTGTTAATACAGTTCTGCTTCCTGGCCCCATTGTCTCTAGAGCTCACCTTATATAGCTGGTTGAAAAGATTCACTTTATTTTTATGTGCATGGAGGGCGATACATGCACATGTCTGTAGGTGCCCAAAGAGGTCAGAGAGGGTGTCAGATCCGCTGGAGCGGTAGTTATAGGAAGTTGAAGCCATCTGACATGGGTACTGGGAACTGAACTCAGGTCCTCTGGAAGAATGGTAAGCACTCTTAACTAACAACTGAGCCATCTCTCCAGTCCCTCATCTTATATGCTAATCAGGGCATGGGGAATGATCAGGCCTGTGGAAGCCCCTGGTCATCAAAAGGAAGAAGATCTACGGGGACCCAGTTGACTAAACCAGAGCAGGGGACCTTCTGGGGAGTCAGAATCAGCAGCATCAAATGTTGAGAGGCCCTCATGTCACATTTGTGTTACAGAACAGGAATTCACAGTCCAGGAAGAATGTTCTTAAAAAGCAAGTAGACCTGGGGGCTGGAGAGATAGCCTAGCGGTTAAGAGGTTAAGAGCACCGACTGCTCTTGCAGAGGACCCAGGTTCGATCCCCAGCACCCACATGGCGGCTGAAAACCGTCTTTAACTCCAGTTCCAGGGGAATCCGAGACCCTCTTCTGACCTCCGAGGCATTGCACAACATGGGTGCACCAACCTCCATCCAGACAATACATTCATACACATATGAAAACTGCCGGGCGTGGTGGCGCACACCTTTAATCCTAGCACTCGGGAGGCAGAGGCAGGCGGATCTTTGTGAGTTCAAGGCCAGCCTGGTCTACAGAGTGAGTTCCAGGCCAGCTGGAGCTACAGGGAGACCCTGTCTCAAAAAGACCAAAATAAATAAATAAATAAATAAATAAATATTTTTTTAAAAAGATGAAAAAAAAAAGCAAGTAGGCCTAAAGAAAGGACAGGCATGGAAGCTGGGGGCTTCTTATCTTTTCTGCCTTTCATCTATTCTAGGATATAAAAAGCCTCTAGAAAATTCCAGTGTAATACCTCAGTTTCCCTAAATATCCTAG
Source organism: Rhizomys pruinosus (assembly GCA_009823505.1). Taxonomy (NCBI): domain Eukaryota; kingdom Metazoa; phylum Chordata; class Mammalia; order Rodentia; family Spalacidae; genus Rhizomys; species Rhizomys pruinosus. The sequence continues at coordinate 1,133,788 of VZQC01000176.1, read as the reverse complement.
ACAACCTGCTTGAGCCAAGAGGAAAAGCAGAGACTGTTACAAAGGGGTCTGTACCCATAGCATAGTGTTCTGCTCTTGTGTGTGACCAGGATCGGGGTCTTCATGAAATTAGGAGCCAGAGACTTCTACAACTTCTGAGTGTCCTACAAGAGCTAGTATTAATCACTCCCTCTCAGCTGCGGCTCCCTAAAGCACTGGAATTAACCTATCCGCACTCTACCTTCCCATAGGGGTGAGATCCTCACAGCTGGTTGACAGAAGAGATAGTGTCTATTGGACCAGACTGCTGGGTGGGACTATCTACATGCCCCTGACTTCAGTGAGCACTGAAATAGCCTTGAACTGACAGTGGACTAGAAACTCCTCCAAGGACCATGGGACAAGAGGAAAGAGAGAGATACATGAAGAAATAAATTCTAGACCCTAGACCAATGCTTCTGGAGCCCCAGTCACATGCCAAGTGTTCGTATCTCCCAAGGAAAGCCCATCCTCAAAGTCCTTGAGAGTGACGCTTTTAAGAGCTCCAAAACAGACCTACACCAAGGCAGACCCAGCAAATGTTGGAGCCAAAATGAGTGGGGCAGATTTTGCCTCTTGGGACCCTGGGTAGTCAGGGCTCAGTGGGCTGGAGCTGGGCACAACTATTAAAGTCCTCAAGCAACCCTTTCTCCCTTTGTCTCTTGGGCCTTTCCCCCACCCCACAGGCCATCAAAGTGTTTTTCTGAGGGGCAGAAGATTGTGTGGCTGCCTCCTCCAACACGTCAGACCTTTTCAAAGAACGGGGAACTGCCCCCACCCCCACCCCCACCCTTCCTAGTCCCCAGTGCAGCTCCATTCACAATCCTTTTTGGCCATAGGCTCTTTGGGAAGCCAAGCAAATCTGGCTTCTCTTGTCAGGACCTGTGGGGGGTCTGTAGCCAGCTGGCAGGAAGTAAAAAACTACAAGTGCAAAAGAGTTCCAACTCAAAACCCTTTACCCTGCTGCTCCTATCCTGAGCTTCCAAATACCTAATAAGAGCCTCTTTCTAACAGCACCGCCATTAAGGATTCAAGCCAGACATGGGTTTCTTACCTCGAGCCCTCTAGCTGGCACTCTATAAAAATGTCTAACCCCACTGCTCAGCCCCATGCCCAATCTCTAGCCTTGGTCCTAAACGCCCAGATCCTGTATCCTCCCTATTCTGCCTGGTTTTCCAGCCACCCTCCTTCCTTTTCTCTATTGCTACATTTCCTAGAAGGATCTTGCTTCCCCTTCTAGTTCCACTGCTATTGACAAAGGCCAGATACAGAACCAAAACCCAGACAAGTCACACTGACAAATGAGACAAATATGAGGCTTTCACACAAGGGAGTCAGCTTCACTAAGGACTAGAATACAAGTCTACATTTCATTGCAATATTTCCATAGAGCCAGTACTTGGGAAAGGGGGCATTTTTTTTTTCTTCCTGGCAGCCCAGGAACCTTGTTGAGTCTGACTTAGTCACTAACCCCAGCCTTCAGTCCAGCCCAAGACATGTGATACCATTTGACAAGTTTTAAGCAGAAAACGGTTCCGGTTACATTTGAACTTTTCCAACTCCAAGGTCGATAGAACCCAGCCAATCCACAAGGAAGTGCCCAGGACTCTTCCTGAATGTCCTTGGTGCCTGTTTTTGTGCTTTTTGGTGAGCAGACAACAGAGGTCTGTAGATCCTGTCTCAGAGGAGCAGCTGTTTTCTGCACAATACACAAAAATCCAAATTCCGGTGCTACGTGTAAGGTTGTAGCCCACCTAAGTCAGGGACTTCAGAAGGCCAATTGAGGCAAAGTTCCAAGAAATAATTATCCTGGAATGTGTTCCTGAAACCTGAGAAATGTTGCCACAACATCCTATAATCATGCCTCACCAGAGACCTCGGCCTCAGTCTCCTGATATGCTCCTACTGATACCAGTCACAGGTCCCAGTTTCCCTCAAGATGCTAACTCCCATTCCCCCATCTCCTTGTCCCGACTTCCTTGTAAATTCACCTCCTGTGTGCCTGGGTATAAAACTGCAGTTTGGGGGACATTCTAACACTGGTCATCCTAATCCCCACACAGGCAGGCCAGCCGCCATGCCTGAAATAAACCCCACTTCATTTTCACAGGAGTCCCGACATTTTTCTCCTCTCTGCACCCTCACTTTGAGTCTCCCCTCAAAGTGAACCTAACACTAAGAAATAACATCTATTCCAATAGCCGAACCCCCACATTTCCCTTTGGAAAACAGGCTCAAGAGTGGAGGAAGCTGAGCTAGCTGCCCACAGGGAGCAAGAAGCTTATGTCTGCGGAGCATTTACGTGTTCTTGAGTGTCTGCATCTTTGAGTTTCTGTAGGCTCATCTATTATTTGTGTCCTTTTATCTGAGGGCAACCTAGCTCCTAAAACAAAGCCTTCAAACTTCTTTAACTCCAGCCAAGACCAAGGAAGTGTTCATCTCAGTTCCACCCCTCCCTTGGCATCTCAACCCCCCACCCTCTTGAAACTGGGCTGGGCAGCTAAGTCCTCAAGAGCTTCAAGCCCTAGATCCCTCCCTGGCAACTCAGACAAGGACGACTAGCCACGTCCTCGCACCCCTTCCTCTCCAACACAGATCCTGGAAGGCCAAAGCCCTGCGCCCAACTGGGCTAAACAGCCTCTACTTGTCCCTCACCCACCACCGTTCCCCCTCCTTTGCAGCCTAAGGAATTTCAACCACTCTGGCTCCCCTTATCTCTAACTGCGGAATCCAGTCCTGAGAGCAGCCGCGCGTGGGGTGGGGGAGATAACTTCAGGCCCCAGTGAAATCACCCCAGAGCTTCTCTCAGCTCTTGGGAGGCACGCTGGCTGACCCAGCCTGGGGCCCCATGAGTCTCAAGGGGTCAAAAGGTGCCCCGAGGGGGCCCCTTCTGGTTCCATCTGGTCTAGTCCCCAGACCTTGGGGCTCGGGGGCTGAGACAGCCCCAGTGCGCTGGCGTAGGAGAGGCGCCAGGGGGGCATATGAGAGGCTGGCCGCACCCTGCCGCCGCAGCCCACGGGGGACTCACCTAGTCTCAGGCCGCACGCTGAGCAGGTAGCTGCGGCTGGTCGGGCCTGGCGTCCACACAGGCCCGTCGTCCTCGCCGTCGCCGCTTGCCTCTGCCCGGCCACCTAGGCCCCAGTCGCGACTCGCGGCCCTCCGGGACCCCATGGCGCCGCCCGCCGCCCCGACCTCCAGCCCAGGCCCGCCGGCCCCGCTCCTGCCCGCGGCTGACGCACGCCCCTATTTATAACCCCGCGGGGCCGCCGTCACCTGCTGCTGTCCCTCCCCCGGCGACCAGAGCGGCTCGGCAAACTTGGCTGCCCGGACAGGCCCAGGCCCAGGCCAAGAAACCCGCGAGGCTCAGGCCCTGTCCTCTGTCCTTCTCTCGCCAGCTGAAGACCTGAGGGCCAGGGCGGCCTGCGGAGAAAGGGGAGGGATACCAGCCTTGAGAGGGCGCCCCTTCGAGGTCCTTAGGACCACCGTCTACTCATAGCCTTCTTCTGCTTGCTTCCGATGTTCACTAGAGAAGCTTCCCGAAAGAGGGTCTTTGAAGAGACCCAAGAAAAGAGGAGCCTTATGTGCTCAGGAGCTTGAGATCGATCCAGAAAATAGCTCCCTCTGACCCTCATCTAGCCAGTAGTTGTTGGTCCAGCACTTAGTCACCTCCGTCAGCGACCTCCATTCAAAGGCCAGGACTCCTGGATACATTCCTTATGTCTCCCAGGAACCTATACCAGTGTCTAGTATATCTTCAATCAACACTGCTTTTAGACTAATGGGACCTCCTCCACTCCTCTGGGCCCGAAGGTTAGTTGCTAAGGCCAGAAGAGGGAAATGGCCCAAGACCTTATGCCTACAAAACAATTGTATCATTCGACAATTTCCAGAGCAAGGTGCTAAGCATACCTAATCCTGACATTACTGGGAGTGACCACAGCCCTTGAAACTGTCTCTTCTACATCCCTGCCTCCAGAAAGTGCCTGTATTGGGAGGATTGGGGTGCAGTCTCTATGCTCTCTGAGTTACTACCATATCCCCACTCTTTGGAGACGGCTTTCCATCTTCAAAATAGCTGTGGCAACTAAAAAAAAAGGAAAACTCAGCTAAGCATGGTGGTGCATGCCTTTAATCCAGCACTTGGGAAGCAGAGGCAGGCAGGTTTCTATGAGTTCAAGGCCAGCTTGGTCTACGTAGCAAGTGTTAGGCCAGCCCAGCTGGGGCTATAGGGAGACCCTGTCTCAAAATTTTTTATATTTAATATACTTTGCTTTCTATAGCACGCGTGTGTGCGCGCGCGTGTGTGTGTGTGTGTGTGTGTGTGTGTGTGTGTGTGTGTTTTCCAGGGTGTAATTGGCAACTTGTGAGAGTTGGTTCTCTCCTTCCATGTGAGATAGAACTCAGGTCTTCAGGTTGGATGACAACTGCCTTTAGCCAATAACCCTCTACCTGGTCTCCAAAGCATTCCTAACTGGAATTGGAAAAGCAAGCAGTGAGGTTGGAGCTTCCAGCAGGGATGTTTCCTGCTGTGTAGAGGGGAACAGAGAGAAACAGAGGCTCCAGGCTCTCAGATACTTTGTTGAAAGTATTCTGACCACCAAAAAAAAAAAGAGCTGGGCGTGGTGGTGCACGCCTTTAATCCTAGCACTTGGGAGGCAGAGGCAGGCGGATCTTTGTGAGTTCAAGGCCAGCCTGGTCTACAGAGTGAGTTCCAGAACAGCTGGGGCTACAGGAAGACCCACAGGAAGACCCTGTCTCAAAAAGACCAAAAAAAAAAAACCCCCCCAAAAAAACAACTTCATCTTTCTCACCATGGTTTTCCTTCTTCTGTAGATCTTTTTAAATTCCCTGCTTATCATCCAATGTAAACCCACCTTTCCCTGTTCTGGTCTGATCTTCAGATTTAATCAGACTTTCTCTGTCCTCATCCAAGTTCATGATGGTGTGGCAAGCTGAATATGGTGTGGCAAGGCACTGGGGATGGAGAAGTCAGGAATGCCTTTCCTCTCCATGTTTACCATCAAGCAGCGGAAGAGAGAACATGTAAAGGACGTGATGTCTAAGGAGTCCTATGTTAGGAGTCTGGAAAATAATCTTAGTCCATTGAGCAGCTGTATGATCTTTGCAATATCATCCCAGGACTTCATTTTCCTCCATAAAGGGGAGTGGCCATTCTATTAATGATCCTTGAGCTTATAGGCTATTTGTTCAAAATACAAGGAGTTTTTGCTTTTATTTGGTTGAGGTAGGTGTGTGTGTGTGTGTGTGTGTGTGTGTGTGTGTGTGTTGAAACAGGGTTTCACTGTATAGCCTAGACTGGTCTGGAATTCATAATCACCTATTTCAGCTTTGCAAGTACTGGGATTACAGTTATGTACCACCACACCTGGCTCTTCAGCTAATTTTTATTAAATCATTACTAACTATCCTACAGCAAGCTTGGCATGAAAGGGATATGTTATATAGTCTCTGCCCTCACAAACCTGAAGAAAACTAGAAAAAATTAAAACAAAATCTCTATAAATCCACTACTAGAGGTGTATGACTGGGATCTGGGGAAGGGGTGGCAGGGATCTGTCAGGTCTCAAAGGTGGCAAGAAGCCTTTGAAACAGTCCAAGAAGAAAGACAGTAGATCAGCAAATGCACCAGGAAGAGAAGGCTTTCCAGCTGAAACAGAAAGAGGAGCCAGAGAAACAGGAGGAGCTACACACACAGAGCTGGGGAAAGGCCCCGGGCCGCAGGCAGAATTCAGATACCTGGGAAGAAGCAAGCTGCTCTTTGTGTCTGAGATGATGGTGACCCTTTTTCATTCTTGTTTAACATCTGGATTTCTGGACATAGCATTTTTACCATCTATAGCTAGAGTGAAGTATTGTCTTGGAGTCTGCTATACACTGTAATAAACTTTCATAAATAATAATTGAAAATTTTATTCAAAATTCATAATTTAAATATTAAAAAGAAAGATTCTAACTTTTCCTTTGCCTTCCTCTCTTCCAATGGTCAAGTGTTCCTTCAAAACGCAGTGGGAGGGGTGGAGAGATGGCCTAGCGGTTAAGAGCGCCGACTGCTCTTGCAGAGGACCCAGGTTCAATCTCCAGCACCCACATGGCAGCTGAGAACCGTCTTTAACGCCAGTTCCAGGGGAATCTGACACCCTCTTCTTCTGACCTCTGAGGCATTGCATGACATGGGTGCACCAACCTACATGCAGACAGTACATTCATACATATATATAAAAAAAAAAAAACACAGGGGGAAAGCTGGGCATGATGGCTCATTCCTGCAATCCCAGCACTGCGGAGGCTAAGTAGGAGGACTGTTACGAACTTGAATGTCTCAGAAGACAAAACAAAAGAGCTAGGTTTTCTAGGCACATCCTGGTGTATATGCTGGGCACCACCAGTAGGAACATCCCTGGCAGCCCGGAGACCCAGTGAGGCAGGGTGGGAATGGAGGTGGAGGGCTACTTAGTGAAGTTCCCTTCCTGCCAACCCTAATTGTCCTACTGGTGGTGCCAAGGCTCGGGATGTATAACTACAGATGTCTTCTCTTTTCTGTTCAAAAGATTGCTATAAATTTGAGGTCAGCCTTGACAAAACAAGCCCCCCCACCATGGAAAAATGAGGTTATTGGGTGAGAATATCAGCTTGGAAGACCAGGGTCATCATCCTTGTGTCACACTGACCCCTGCTTCAGGGTGTATTATTGTTCCAAAGCTTGTAAACTTCTGGCCTTCTCAGGTTTTCTCTAATAGCTTTCTCTTCTCCCCCGCCTGGCCTCCCTTCTAACGCCCCATGAAGATTATCAAATGTTTGCCTTTCCCTGAGATATTTACTCTTTCTTTTACTACTAAGCTTCTCAGAAGAGCCCCAGGGGAACCAGTCCCCTTCTTATCAAGCAGAAAAGGGTTAGCTGACCTGGATTAAGAAGCGTAGATATTGGCATTCTGAACAAGGTCGAAACAATCCAGTGGCCAGAGCGGAAACAGTTCAGATCAGGCACGCCCAACAAGAATGACCAGATGCCAGGCCTAAAGGTTAATATGACCTCCTAGGGACTAACCAGGGTTGGCAGGAAGGGAACATGGCATCGTTAAGCAGCTCTCCATCTAGATTCCCACGATGCCTTTTCTGGGTCTCATTACTGTCTGAGAACTTCCTACTGGTGATGCTGGCCTCAGCATATACAACTTTGGGATGTGAAGTATGCCTGCTCCTATGTGCAGTTCAGTTCAGTTCATTTTCCTTTGATTCCAAGTTAAATTCCATTTTGAAGCTATAGAATTCTAGCTCCTTTTTTGCCATAACAGCCTTGTAAAAGTGTGGGAGCACTGGTAATTAAATATCTTTGTGTGTGTGTGTGTGTGTGTGTGTGTGTGTATCTTGCCCTTGGAGATTATGGAGGCCAGAGGTTGAGGTCTTTCCTCCATCATTTCTCCAATTTATTTATTTATTTATTTATTTATTTATTTATTTATTTACCTCTTTACTTATTTGGTTAGTTAGGTAGGTAGTTGTTTTGAGACAGGGTCTCCCTGTAGCTGCAACTGGTCTAGAACTCACTACGTAGATCAGACTGGCTTTGATCTCACAGAGATCCACCTGCCTCTGGCTCCTGATTGTTCACTTGAGGGTTTTTGTTTTGTTTTGTTTTTAATTAAAAAAACCCTGTTCTTATTTTATGTGTATGAGTGCTTCACCTGCATGTATGTCAATGCACCCATGTCATACAATGCCTGTGGAGGCCAGAAAAGGGTGTCAGATCCCCTGGAATTGAAGTTATAGGCAGCTGTTAGCCACAATGTGGGTATGGGGAACCGAACCTGGGTCCTCTGCAGGAGCAGCCAGTGCTCTTAACTGCTGAACCATCTCTTTAGCCCCCACCTTGTTTTTTCAAACAATGTCTCTTAGTGAAGCTGAAACTCACAGGTTGCACTAGACTGGCTGGCCAATGGGCCCTAGGATTCTCCTGTTACCAACCCCCTCAAGCCATCAGTACTGGGTTACAAGTATGTGCTACTTCACCCAAATTTTTTTTTTTTTTTTGGTCTTTTCGAGACAGGGTCTCCTTGTAGCCCCAGCTGTCCTGGAACTCACTCTGTAGACCAGGCTGGCCTTGAACTCACAAAGATCCCCCTGCCTCTGCCTCCTGAGTGCTAGGATTAAAGGTGTGTGCCACCACGCCCGGCTTCACCCAAATTTTTAACGTGGGTTCTGGGGATACAAATTCAGGTCCTTGTTCTTGCATAACAACCATTAACCACCAAGTCATCTCCCCAGCTGAGTATCTCTTTTCTTGATGAAACATCAAGCTCTTTGAACAACGGCTCCTTGCACAAAATGGCACAGAGAGCCTCACATCCCACAAGATCTTTCTCTCTGGGGGCTGGAGAGATGGCCTAGCGGTTAAGAGCACCGACTGCTCTTAACCTCTTACAGAGGACCCGGGTTCGATCCCCAGCACCCACATGGCAGCCAAGAACCGTCTGAAACTCCAATTCCAGGAGAATTCCAGTCCCAGGGGAATCCGACGCCCTCTTCTGACCTCTGCGGCATTGCACGACACGGGTGCACAAACCTGCATGCAGACAGTACATTGATACACATACAGAAATAAATAAAATTAAAAAAAAAATAAAAAAAAAGATCTTTCTTTCTGAATATGTCCACTTGGCTACTGTGCTGTGAGTGGCCATACTTCACACGTGAGCCTCTGGGGACAAAGTGGAGCACAATGGTCATTAACTGCACTCCAACCTGTAGACCTTCTAGAGCTTACTTTGTGGTTTGGGCATCAGTATAGACTCATGCTAAGGTGGTTTATTCTTACTATTTTCTTCTCTTGATTTCACTCATTAAAAAAAAAAGTCTTTAATCCTAGCAGTCAAGAGGCAGAGGCAGGCAGATCTCTGAGTTCAAGCCAGCCTGGTCTACAGAGCGAGTTCCAGGACAGCTGGGGCTACAGGGAGACCCTGTCTGGAAAAAAAAAAAAAATTATTATTTTTGGTTATGGGGTGGGTATGTGCAAGTATCTTTGGAGGACAGAGGTTGTTGGATTCCCTTGCCACTGAAGTTACAACCTGGCCTGGATCTCCTTATGTAGACCAAGATGGCCTGTCTCACAGAGCTCTGCTTGCCTCTGCCAAGTGCACTTTTATTTTTGAGACAAAGTTTCACTAAGTTATGTAGAATAGCCTTGAACTTTCAGTCTTCCCTCCTCAGCCTCTGAATGGCTGGGATTACTGGCCTGTGCCAGTAGTCAAGCGCAGCACTCTTGAATGCTTGTCTGAATTCCCCCCAGAGAGCCCTGTGCAGCTCTCAGCTCAGGCAGCTGAGTCTCAGCTAGTCTGGGATGAGCTAGCCACTCTGGCATGCTTGTAACCAGGGACTGGAGATGGATGTGGCCACAGCTGTGTTGGGATAAGAGGACACCAATTAAAGGATTACCAGCAACAGGAAGCCACTCTTGATCCTAGTTTGATTAGAAGGGCAATTTGGGACCCAATAGTAGGACTACCTGGTCAGGTATCCTCTCCAGTCCATCTGCTCTGATTCCTTGACAGACTGTCACAAATCCAGGCACTTCCCAAGGGAAGGGGCCTCACTAACTTGTACAAAGTGCCCTAGAACTTACTGATTCTCTTGCCTTAGTAGCCAGAATTACAGGATTGTGCTCCCAAAGCTCTCTTTTTAAACATTTTATTTATTTTCATGTGTATTGTGTTATGCCTGCATGTATGTAGTGCACCCGTGTCATGCAATGCCCACGGAGGTCGGATCCTCTGGACCTGGAGGTAGTGACAGCTGTTGGCTGTCATGTGGGTGCTGGGAATTGAACCCAGGTCCTCTGCAAGAATAGTCAATGTTCTTTTTTTTTAATTTTTTTATTTTTTTATGTGTATGAGTATACTGTCTGCATGTAGGTTGGTGCACCTGTGTTGTGCAATGCCATGGAGGTCAGAAGAGGGCTTCAGATTCCCCTGGAACTGGAGTTAAAGACAGTTCTTAGCCACCATGTGGGTGCTGGGAATCGAACCCAGGTCCTCTGCAAGAGCAGTCAGCGTTCCTAACCACTGAACCATCTCTCCAGCCCCAAGAATAGTCAATGTTCTTAACGTTGGAGCCTACCAAGGCTCTGTTTTTTGTTTGTTTGTTTTTTCTTTTAAAAAATTTTTATTATTATTATTATTTATTTCTGTATGTGTATGAATGTACTGTCTGCATGCAAGTTTGTGCACCCGTGTTGTGCAATGCCGCGGAGGTCAGAAGAGGGTCTCGGATTCCCCTGGAGCTGGAGTTCTCCTGGAACTGGAGTTTCAGACGGTTCTCTGCCGCTATGTGGGTGCTGGGGATCGAACCCGGGTCCTCTGCAAGAGAGGTCGGCGCTCCTAACCGCTACGTCATCTCTCCAGCCCCTGTTTGTTTGTTTTTTCAAGGCTCTTTTGAAGGAATGCTTTTTGTAATTTGGTAGCCTTCCCTATTTTTTTTTTTTTTTTTTTTGGTCTTTTCAAGACAGGGTCTTCTTGTAGCCTCAGCTATCCTGGAACTCACTCTGTAGACCAGGCTGGCCTTGAACTCACAGAGATCCACCTGCTTCTGCCTCCCGAGTTACATCCTAAAACTTCCACAGCCTCTGTAGCCCAGACACATCTTGAATTTGCAACCCTCCTCCTTGGGACAGGCTTTGTATCATCAGGCCCCTTTACATTTTCTTTCCCTATCATCACTTTCTCTCTGCCAATCCATCCCCATTTTCTCCAATTTGTTTGTTTATTTATTTATTTATTAATTATTATTTAGGGGTTTTTGAGACAGGGTCTGTCTATATAGCTCCAGCTGACCTGAAACTCATATACCAGGTTGGCCTTAAATTTGCAGAGATCCTCCTGCCTCTGCCTCCCAAGAGCTGGGATTACTGGCATGTGCTACCATACTTGGCTCCACTTATTATTTTTTTAATGTGTATGAGTGTTTTACTTGCGGTAGGTGCACCCATGTCATGAAAACCCAGTGGAAGGCATCAAATCCCCTGGAACTCCAGACAGTTGTTAGCCGCCATGGGGGTGCTGGGAATCAAACCAGATCCTCTGCAAGAGCAACTGATGTTTTTTTTTTGTTTTTTTAATTTATTTCTGTATGTATATCAATGTACTGTCTGCATGCAAGTCTGTGCACCCGTGTCATGCAATGCCGCAGAGGTCAGAAGAGGGTGTCGGACTCCCCTGGAACTGGAGTTCTCCTGGAGTTGGAGTTTCAGACAGTTCTTAGCCGCCATGTGGGTGCTGGGGATCGAACCTGGGTCCTCTGTAAGAGCGGTCGGTGCTCTTAACCACTAGGCCATCTCTCCAGCCCGCAACTGATGCTCTTAAACCACTGGTTGAGCCATCTCTCCACACCCCCTTTTTTGGGGGAGGTAGGGGGTAGGGGTAGCCAACTGCTTAAATAGCACAGGCTGGCCTCCAACTTACTATGTAGCTAAGTATGATTTTGAACTCCTGATAGTTCTCCCTGTACCTCTCCAGTGCTGGGATTGTAGGTATGTACCACCATGCCTGGCTTTGGCTTTATTTAAAAATCATATCCACTTCTGGGAGTGGTGGTGGATGCCTTTAATCCTAGCACTAGGGAAGCAGAGGCAGGTGGATCTTTGTGAGTTCAAGGCCAGTCTGCTCTACATAATGAGTTCCAGGCCAGCTGGGGCTACAGGGAGACCTTGTCTCAAAGACATCAATCAATCAATCAATCAATCAATCAATCAATCATATCCACAAGCCTCTTCTCAACTAGCTGAGGAAGGTAATGGGAAACCTCCTCGAGGCTAAGCTTCTTAGAAAGCAGCACACAACTTCCTTTTCAAATATGAAAATTATTCAGTCCTGTATATGTACAATGGAATTAGGGGAAAATTCCAAACAAATTGGTCTATGGTCTAGAAAACCCTAGAGGAAAATAGGAGTTACGCACAGCGTGCCTTTGGCAAATGGTGGAACTTCCTAGTTTAATGCATGACAAGCTAAAGAATTGTTTAATCACTCTACTCAAACATCAAAAGCACAATCACTCAACCCCATTTTCACAGAGAATGGAGGCAAAGTGACGGGCTTCAATTTTGGGACTAGTAAATCCGGACAATCATTATGTGACATGTCCACTGTTGAATAACCTGATACTACAGGTCCATTCATGTGATAGAGGCTCCTCCAGCTGGCCTAAATGGACATGGCTCACACCTTTAATCCCAGCACTCAGGAAGCAGAGGCAGGCAGATTTGAGTTCAAGGCTGTTCTAGTCAACATAGTGAATTATAAGTCAGCCTGTGGTACAGAATAAGACTCTGTCTCAACACAATGCCAGCGGAGGTCAGGATTCCTTGGAACTGGAGTTAACAGACAATTGTTAGCCATCATGTGGGTGTGGGCATTTGAACCCGGGTCATCTGCAAGCACAGTCAATGCTCTTAACTGCTGAGCCATCTCTCCAGCCCCATTGACTTGATTGGTCTTAACATACATGACAGATGCATGAAGTCCAGTGGTGAGGCTGTGTGGGGTTGCAGTTATAGGAGGGATCTAAATATATTTAAGATGTATTATGCCAGGCATGGTGGCAGATGTCTTTAGTCCCAGAACTTGGGAGGCAGAGGGAGGTGGATCTCTGTTAAATTGGAGGCCAACCTGGTCTATATAGGGAGTTCCAGGCCAGCTGGGGCTTCAGGGAGACCCTGTCTGAAAAAGCCCCCCAAAATAAAGTAAAATAAAATAAAAAGATATATTTTAATAAATGCACAAAATTTCAATAAAAATATTGAAAAATTTTTTTAAAAGTCAAAAGCTTTAAGAGCTAGAACTTAGTATGAAAAAGAATAAATCTGATGTAAACAAATAGAAATAAGTAAATAAATAAACTGGGGGGGAGGGAGGCTAGAGAGATGGGTCAGTGGCTAAGAGAACTAGCTGCTCTGACAAAGGGCACAGGTTTGATTCCCAGCACCCAAATCACGACTAACAACCAGCCGTAACTCCAGTTTCAGAGGGTCCAATGCCTTCTTCTCTCTGGACATTGCATGGCAGAGTGTACCTACCTACATGCAGGCAATACACACATACACCTAAAATTTTAAAAATTTTAAATAAACTGGGGACAGCTCACTGAAGAATGCTTGCTTAGTATGTGCAAGGCCCTAGGTTCAAGCCCCAGCGCTGCATACATGTACTGAATGTTTATATGCACAAGTAAAAATGGTCCTTTTTATGTGGGGAGAACAGAAGGATCTCTCCCATTCCCTATGTATCTAAGCCAAAAGGAAATGAATAAAAGACAAAATACAGTAAGAACTCTTACCTTCTCTATTTGGGCATGAATATATACTAGAATGAGAAGACAGAATCCAGCCAAGCTCAGGGGCCCAAAAGATATAAAGCAATTTCATCATATGACACATGAAAGACCCTGAGGCCAAATGACAGTCAAACAGAGACTAGGAATTAGGGCTTCTGATTTTTAATCCCTAGCTTTCTCTATTCTTTCACACTGCCAGTGAGATCACGCCAGAAAAATTAGAAGGCTGGTGTGGTAGACTGTGACTATAATCCCAGATTCAGGAAGTTGAGGCCAGAGGACTGCAAGTTGAAAGCCAAACTGGGCTACACAGCAAGACCCTGTCTCAATTAAAAACAAAACAAAACAAAACAGGGATAGAGAAGTGGCTCAGTGGTATCAGGCACTTAATCCCAGCACTTGGGAGGCAGAGGCGGGCGGATCTCTGTGAGTTCAAGGCCAGCCTAGTCTACATAGTGAGTTCCAAGACAGCTGGAACTATAGGGAGATCCTGTCACACACACACACACACACACACACACACACACACACACACACAAAATGCTTGTCTAGTATGAGCATCTGGGTGTGATATATACACACACACAATTGTTTTTGTTACAATTAGAATTATAGCATAAATTCAATTATGAATATACTCAAGGTCTAGAAAGTGATGCAAAAATAAAAACTGCAGCCAGGCATTCATTCACTCATTCACACATTTTTTTGAACCACTATTGCATGTAAAATACTGTGCTTGAAGCTTTTATTTTGGTCTTTTTGAGACAGGGTCTCCCTTTAGTCTCAGCTGGCCTGGAACTCACTTTGTAGACCAGGCTGGCCTTGAACTCACAGAAATCCGCCTGCCTCTGCCTCCCAAGTGCTAGGACTAAAGGCATGCACCACCACGCCCAGCTCGAATGTGCTTGAAGCTTTTAAAGGATTACACCGACTCAGTATGTAAGTTTGGAACCATCTCTAAAATACTATGAGTGAAAAAAAAAAACAAGCTTCAGAACATTATGTATAGAATGCTACTGTTTGTATTAAAAATAGATATATAAATATACATATTTATAAACTCATAAATGCATAGAATAGCTCTAAAAGGATACACAAGATATAGATAACAGTGATTAACTCTGGCAAGGGACAGGAGGCTTACCCTCCTCAGGAACTTTACTCTTAGTGTATAGTCTTTTGTATTGTTGAATGTCTTACCAAGTATATCTATCAATTTTTCAAAACAAAAAATTTAAAGGAACTACCTGGTGCTGAATTTACAGTGATCAGGACAGAGGTTCCTCAGTCTGCGACAAGGCAAACTGTGGAGCTTCTGGGGCCACAACTGTTTTAAGTTTTTAAAACCCAGACTGGTTACATAAGGGGCCAGTTCTTTACAATTTGCTCATGGTAATCCCGTATCTTTAACAAAGATAAAGCAGTTGAAGAATACTAGTCATTTTCAAGCCTCAGTGTATTCAATGGTAATTTCTAGAGGGTAAGGATCTTATCTACTTTGATCAGTAGAGCATTCACTGGAGCAGTGAAGTACCTGTTCCCATAAGCATTCTCTGAATGACAAACAACAGTACAACCACTAAAACACATGTGAAAGAGACCAGAAGACACTGGACTCTTAGGGAACCATGTGTCTCCTGGGTTAGGTAACCTCTTTAAGACAGTTCTCAAGAAATGAGGGTCTTCAGACAGTGGTGCAGATTCCAGTGAGAATGATGAAGGAACTCTTGTATTTGTGCAGGGCCCTCCTTGGAGTGACAAGGCACAGGTGGGCTCCACGGAGGATCTGACACTATGGGGCACCCCACCTGTTTGAGAAATATTAAGGTGAGCTTTAAATGGCTGCATACTGCTTACAGGCTGTCAGAGCCCAGAGCAACCTTGGTCAACTAAGACAGGCTGGATTACAGGTAGCCCAACACATGTTAACCTCCCTGAGCCCCAAGTTTTCTTCTCTGTAAAATGAGGTGATAACAGAGATCCTTGTGAGGATTAAATGAGAGTCTTCAGGAAAGTGTTAAACAAGCTTCAGGGCACAATAGGGCTTGAAATGTTATAATCCTGAATAAAGGATTATATTGTTACTGAATACAGAACAGGCATGCCAGCTAATTCTTACTGATACCCAGCAAATCCTTGAGGTATGCTCGACTCTCCAAGCCCCAAAGTGCAGATTCCCCACATTCAGAGTTCTGGAAACTAGAAAGTGCTCACCATCTTACTAAAATCTTGACAGGGGTTGGACAGAAATTCCTAGTTCTATTTTAAGGGGAAGGAACCTGTGGGGTTAGGAGATTTGTTAGGAGCTGGTTAAGAGTTAAAAGAACCTGGGCTTTTTAGAAAGTAGCTCTGTATTCCTTCACCCCAAGAAGATGTTTCTGGTAGCAGGATAAGGTATTTGACCATTGGTTTCTCTGCCCCTTCTGCCTGTATTCCAGCTTCCATTGTTTCTGAGTAGGAAGAAATTCAGCCATCTATCTCAAAGCCCCCTATTTGTATTCCTAAGAACCTGTTCTCACGAATGAGCTGGGGTACAGAATCACTCCCTGTAATGGGAATTAGTAAAAGGTAACAGATCATCTAAAGAGAAACCAGAGCAAGACACAAAGGGAACTTTAAAGGGGACAATTTCTGGGTCTGGTGGCACACGCCTTTGCAGCACTCCAGGAGGCAGAGGCAGCATACCTCTGTGAGTTCAAGCTTACATACTGAGTTCCAGGCCAGCTGGGGCTACAGGAAGACCCTGTCTCAAAAAAAAAAAAA
>VZQC01000176.1:1023213-1117656 GCA_009823505.1 Rhizomys pruinosus | reverse complement strand
AAAAAAAAAAAAAAAAAAAAAAGAGGGACCATGGCTAGATTGGGGTTCACTCAGGCTTTGCAGGCAGTTGCAATAGGACCAGCATCCTCTCACTGGCAGCTGAGGCTGCAGGGAGAAGCCTTGCCAGGAAGAACGCTCATTAAAACGATCAGACAGCAAGTCTCTCTAAAGCTCAGGCAGGCACTAACCTTTCCCAGTGCCATTAGCCTTTCAACTAAAAATCTGGCATTTGGTAGAGAGAGAAAAAAGTATCTTAAATTGTGAAAAGGTCAGACATATTTATCCAACTTAATTCATAATTGATATTCATGCCACCCGTAAATGATCAATCTCTAAGAACCCAGCCAGCATACACTTCTCTGTGTTACACAGGATCCTGGTAGGCCTAGCCCTGGGCTGCTTGGGTCAGAGGATACCTCCCCATAATCTGTCCCCTGTGCTTGGAGACCCCAGCTTTCTTATTTTTTTGGTCTTTTTTTTTTGAGACAGGGTCTCCCTGTAACCTCAGCTGTCCTGGAACTCACTCTGTAGACCAGGCTGGCCTTGAACTCACAAAGATCTGCCTGCCTCTGCCTCCCAAGTGCTAGGATTAAAGGCGTGCGCCACCATGCCGGGCAGCCCAGCTTTCATCTAATCCTAGCTGTGCCACATCTGGGTTCACTGGCAATGAATTGCAATGGCAATTCTGTCTCTGAAGTACTGTATCAAAGTCACAGAATTCCTCTTCTCCACCCCTCCCCAAAAGTCTTAGGTTGAAAATCCTGTGTAGGAAAGATGCCCATAGAATTTCAAGATGCCTTAACGTCAATGCAACCAGGCAGGGGGAGACCTTGGATGTGGCTCTTGAACAGTGTTCAGACTGTCCCTCTGTTCCTTCAGAGTTCCCCAGAGAACCAAGAGGCTCAGGGCTCCCGGTTTCCTAACCATAAGCTCTAGAACCTAGAGCCTCTATGGTTGGCAGGAAGCAGTTTTCCTTCAGAGGGCAACGTGAGACAAGCCTCAGGTAGAGGAGGGAAGGGCCAGCTCACTTAAAGAGGAATACAAGAGCCTACCTGCATGGTAAGATTTTTTTTATTGAAATATAGTTTGAGCAACATGACTGTAGCCAAGAGGAAGAGGGGCTGGCCTGCCTGAGGCAGCAGCCTCTCTAATGGCACAGGAACAAGAATACAAATAGCCCAATGTCTATGTGCCCCAAACCCCACTTGTCAGTGATTGCAGGACAACAGAGCGAAGACCCAGCCACAGCTCCTGAGGATGGTCTGGCTCTTGGCACCTGCCTGTTGTACCTCCTGCTGCTCTAACTTTCCCAAACACATGTGTGCTGAACTTTCTCCCATCCTCAGAGACATGATCAGCCAGTATGACAGGTGAGGTCCTAAGAATGCTTCTGGGGAAAAGAATCAAAGACAGGAAGGGAGGGGAGGATGAGCAAGGGCCCTGCCAAGCCAGGCTCAGCGGTGTTGTCCCAGAGCTGTCAGCACCCTTCACCCCTTCCCTTCTCAGGCTCTGAAGGCAAGAAGGCGTGCTGGTATCTGCAGGAAAATAGAGCTCTGAGGAGTCCCCAGCTAAAGGAGTGGGTGAGGACCCCAGAAGAGCACAGCCACTGAGGGGTTACAAGCTGAGATGACAGCACTGGGGTTGGGCCGGCTGTGTAGCCTGGGTTGGAAAGACACCAAGAACTGGGGCATCCAGAAGCAGCACAGAGCCATAAATAACAGAAGCAAACCCAGAGCTGTGAAGGGTCCTGGGTGACCTTGCATTTTCTGGGGCTAGAAGCCATCCAGAACCCACAGCTTAGGACAGACAGTGCTCCAGAGCACAGCAGCCACACACACACTGGGGCAGAGCCTTTTATTTCCCACAGTCTGCACAGCAGGTGAAGGATGCTCTGGCCTGACCAATGGCTGCAGAGCCTCTGGTCACACCTGAGGAGATAGTACATGGCTGTCCTGGTCTTGAGAGGCCATTGGTTGACTCTGAGCATCTTGGGCACTGTCTTCTGCCAGGGCTGGCCCTAACGACTGCCTTCCCTCTGGGTCAGCCTCTAAAGGCTCACTGGTACATTCTTCCAGTCCGTTCTCTCTAGTTTCTATGGCCACTTCTTCCCTAGAGCACTCCTCTGGA
This sequence comes from Rhizomys pruinosus, assembly GCA_009823505.1. Taxonomy (NCBI): domain Eukaryota; kingdom Metazoa; phylum Chordata; class Mammalia; order Rodentia; family Spalacidae; genus Rhizomys; species Rhizomys pruinosus. The sequence continues at coordinate 1,115,529 of VZQC01000176.1, read as the reverse complement.
TCAGAAGCCTCCACCTTCACCTCGATGATCTCCTCTTCCGCCTCTTCCTCCTGGTCTCTCACTTTGTGGACTATGAACATGTGACGGCTGAGGGAACTGGCAGAGGTATAGCACAAGCCACAGAGGAGACACTGGGCCGTGGAGCTGTCCACCTGGTGCTGAGGTATGTGGCTCTGAAACTCAAGCTCTGAGTCTGTGGCAAAGCTACATTTTGCACACTGAAAAAGGGACTTATGCCTTTTGGTAGATGAGACAGTCGTGCCATTGCTGGTGCCTGGAGCATCTGCTATTCTGCTGATTGGTCTTTTTAGATGGTTCACCTGAAAGACAGACATGACAGCATGAAAAGACCAGGCTGAGCCCTGGATGTGAGCCCTTAGACATGGCTAGTGTGGAAAAAGCCCTCAAAGACACTGCCTAGCTTGGGGTTTTGATTTATCTCATTTTCGTGTATGTGCATGTAGTGTTTTCTTTTTTGTTGTTGTTTTGAGACAGGATTCTCTCTGTAGTCCCAGCTGGCCTGGAACTCACTATGTAGACCAATATTCTGGGATTATCTGTGTATGCTTCCCATGCTTAGCAAGTTGCAAGGGGGGGTGGGTTGGTTTTGGTTTTTTGTCTTTTTGGATCAGGGTCTCTCTAGCCCCAACTGGCCTTGAACTCACAGAGATCTGCCTGCCTCTGCCTCCCAAGTGCGTATGCCACCACACCCAGCCAGCAACTTTTTTTTTTTTTTTTTGTCTTTTTTGAGACAGGGTCTCCCTGTAACCCCAGCTGTCCTGGAACTAACTTTGTAGACCAGCCTGGCCTTGAACTTACAAAGATCCGCCTGCCTCTGCCTCCCGAGTGCTAGGATTAAAGGCATGCACCACCATGCCCGGCTGCAACTTGTTTTTAAAAAAAGACCAGCCTGGTCTACATACTGAGTTTCTGGCCAGCTGGGGCTAAAGGGAGACCCTGTCTCACAAAGACCAAAAAAAAATAAATAAATAATAAATTCATTTATTTATGAGAGAGAGGGAAAGAGAAAGGGAGGAGGGAGGAAGAGAATGTATACACTATGGTGTTCATGTGGAGGTCAGAGGACAACTTTTGGGAGTCAGTTCTCTCTTTCCACCATGGGTTTTGGGGCTAGACCAAGTTCTTTGTTTTTAATGTTAATGTATACATGTGACATAGCATGGTAGAGAGCTAAGTCCTATCTATTCTATTTTTTTAGGCTTGTTCTTTAGAGAACACTACCTGAGTTTATTACTCTTTTGTTTTGGTCTTTTTTGAGATAGGGTCTCCCTGTAGCCCCAGCTGTCCTGGAACTTACTATGTAGACCAGGCTGGCTTTGAACTCGCAGAGGTCTGCCTGTCCCTGCTTCGGATTAAAGGCATATGCCACCACGCCTGGCAGGTTTATGATTCTAAGAAACATGTATGTACCAAAAAAGAAAAAAAAAAAAACAAAAAAAACTCCANAATAAAAAAAGAATAGACTCAGAGCACATGCTTAGCATGTGCAAATCCTTGGATATAATCCCCAGGACCAAAAAACCAAACCAAAATAAAGAAAACAAAGCTAGAATATACTCTTTTTTTTTCCTTTTCGAGACAGGGTCTACCCGTAGCTCCAGCTGTCCTGGAACTCACTCTGTAGACCAGGCTGGCCTTGAATTCACAAAGATCTGCCTGCCTCTGCCTCCCAAGTGCTAGGATTAACGGTTTATGCCACCACGCCCAGCTAGAATAGACTCTTAAACCTACAATTAGTCTATAATGTATTTTTTTTAATTACATAATATTGGGAAAGAAACAACTCCCTGAAAATCACTTCAGTCTGACAAAGATGTTATGTGTAAAAAGTAAAAAAAAAACAAAATAAAAAATAAAAAGTAAAGATGGTACTGGGGAGGCAGAGGCAGGCAGATCTCTGTGAGTTCAAGGCCAGCCTGGTCTACAGAGTGAGCTCCAGGTCAGCTGGGCCTTAAAGGGAAACCCTGTCTCGAAAATTAAAAAAAAAAAATAAATAAATAAAGTAAAGATGGGGCAGGAGAGATGGCTCAGCAGTTAATAGCACTGGCTGCTCTTTCAGAGGCACAGGTTTGGTTCCCAGTACCTGCATGACAACTAACAACTGTCCATAATTCCAGTGCCAGGGGATCCAGTGCTCTTCTGACCCACATGGGTATTGCACAACATGAATACACTCAAATACCTACAGGCAATACACTCATACACATAAATAAAGTAAATATATAAAATATTAAAGAAAAGTTAAGGATATAGGAAATTTGGCATTTTTTAACTTTTCTTCTCAGTGGTTTTGTCTTAAAATGTTTACCATGGACTGGGCGTAGTGGCACATGCCTTTAATCCCAGCTCTTAGGAGGCAGAGGCAGGTGGATCATTGAGTTCAAGGCCAGCCTGGTCTACAGAGTTGAGTTCCAGGCCAGCTGGGGCTACAGGGAGACCTTGTTTCAAAAACATAAAAAAAACCAAAACACCCCCAAAAACCTATACCATGTTCACTTCTCTCACCCTGTATTTTTGTACTTAATAACATTAATATATATGTTTGTCTCCATGTGAGCAAACATAGAAGCTTCTGTGGGACAGCAATCCTGGACTCAGACATATCTTGAGCATATGCAAGCTACCAATCTGATTAGCACACAAGGCAGAGCAAAAGATGCAGGGCAAGCTCTGTTTTTGGCTAGCACTCAGCTGAGTTGGCTTGCTCTTTAGTACATCCCTTTCTGAATATGTCCGAAGAACTAGAAGGACATGTGATGGTGTGAGGTCTAGGATTGGCCACTGGGAGGTGATGTCAAGCAATGAAGGGGGTGCCCATCCCAGACCTATAGAAGCTGCTTGTTACATAAGATAAACAGATTTGCCCCTCTGATGTAGTCCTCAGAATGTTACTGCAGCAACCCTGTGCCATTCCCTCTTCAGCCTGTTCAACCTCAGGGTCAGTTTCCCCGCAAGCTTCATTCTTCTAACGATAGCACATTCTAGTGTGTCAGTCCATTATGGACTGACAGTCCCTTCTGGCAAATATGCGAACTGCATTTTGTCACTGCAGCAGACATCCTGGAACACACTTCTTTATGCCTAAGACCAAAGCTCTCTAACAGATAAAGTCCTAGAAGCAGAACTGCTAGGTAAGAGGGCAAGTGTATTTAAGGGAGGGGAGGCTGCACAGCTTCCCATGTATGGATGTTGACCAAAACAACAACAACAACAACAACAATAACAACAACGAATCAACTGATACCTACCTATTCTGTGAAAAGGCCTCTGCCAGCTATCTCCACTCCTATGACCTCCAGGTAGTTCTCAGACTATCTGAGCCCTCTGCAGAGGACTTGGTCCTATACTGTGGTGTGGGAAGAGTCTGCAGCAGAGGAGCAATCAGGCTGCTTCAGAAGCTCACCAGAAATAGGAAGGAGGCATGAAAGATGGGTGAGGAAAAGGGCAAAGGGCTGGGATAGCAGATTTCAGCCTGGCTCTTCCCACAGTGAGTGGAGCGGGAAGTGATCAAAATCCCTTGACAAGGCAGCTCTGCCGGCTTCTGTCTCATAGGACTTCTAGGAGGCAGAAGTAGGGTCACAATGACACATGGCTGATGGGCTACCCCATGGGTCTTTGTTCCTGTCTCCTATTTGTGCTCAGTGCCCTAATGGGACATAAAGAACTAAAGAGACCACATAGAAAGGTGTCATTTTGCTTGCTCCATGGCCACAAGTACTAATGTAACCCCACAGTCCTCCTAATGTCTTTTCAGCCTCAGGCCTCACTGAGCAGCCAGCTCCAAGCAGTGAGCCCACTCACCTGAGGAGAATGTCCACCTGAAGGTCTAACTTTGGACGTCTGGCTCAAATCAGGGTTTCTTATACCATGCATAAGGCTTATGTGGCTCTCCAGAAGGGAGGGTCGAGGAAAACTGGGGCTGTCCTCGGTGCAGTATCTGCAAGAGCAGTTAAAGAGGTGCATAAAACCCTAGTCTCCCCATTTGTTCCTCACAAATAGCAGGAAGGAAAGCTGAGTGAATAAGCAGACATGCTGGTGCAGATGCTCCTGGCTGGATCCAACCAGCAAGACAGCCAAGGAGGTGGACAGCAGCAGGTGAAAAGTTTGCATACTTGATACCAGGTCTTCACTCCTGACAGTAACATGCAAAGGGCCCAGTGCTAGGACAGTGGTCAATATAAAAGAACCAGGGCACATTCTAGAACCCAAGGAATCACATCACCACTTCTACTCTCAAATGTCAGGCCCCACTGAGTGAACCCAGAACTAGAAAGTAAGATGGGAGAAGCTCAGGAGCTGCCAGGCTCTGGAAGCTGTGTCTGACCTGCATGATTTCTGACTTATCCAGTGTTTTCCCATTAGAAACTCATGTGTCCCTTGCCTTAGGCCCCAATCTCACAGCAGAGAACAGCCCCAGCCCCAGTGGTGCCACAGACACAGGCCTCCTCAGTCCCACCTCCAGACTTACCCACAAGTATAGACCTTCTTTACTGTGTCATGGTTGTTTCGGATGTGTTTACGAAGGCTGCTGGGGGTGTGGAAGGACTGTTCACACTGACGACATGGGTATCGCTTCAGTATCTGGGGAAGAGGAAACAAGTCCCAAAGCATCAGAACCCTAAATTCTGGGTGGGCCTCTTTTGTGTGTGTGTGTGTGTGTGTGTGTGTGTGTGTGTGTGTGTGTGTGTGTTTGTCTGGAACTTGCTCTGTAAAAGAGGCCTGCCTCTGTCTCCCTAGTGCTGGGGTTAAAGGCATGTGCCTTTCTTTTTAGAAGATATAAACAGGAGAATAAGACCTCCTTAAGACCTCGAATCTGTACCCAACCTGCCCAAAGCATCAGGAGTTTGAAGAGGCTAGCCACGTAGGAGACTGGTCCAGGGACTGGCACTGCAGTGGCATGCTGCTGCACTCACCCGACCGTGGCTCTTTTTCATGTGAGACACGTAGCTTTCTCGGTCAGGAACCCACTCCTGGCACTCCTGGCAGGTCCAGCCAGTGCTTCTCATCCGAGGCCTGGTTTCAGACCTGCGATGGGCTTCCGGCCGGCCCCAACGGCCTGCAGGCAGGGAGCTGCCTCGAGTAGCTACACTTGTGGCTGGAGGCTCAGTGGGAGCTCGAGAGCTGGGGCGGCTAGAGGATGTGTCTGCTGAAGACTGGAGACTTGATAGCTCATCCACGTTCCGGGGAACACCGTGGGTGCTCTGGGGATGGGGAGAGCGATTACTAACTGGGTAAGGGGAAAGATGCACAGAGTCAGACCCCTGCCTGAGGTGTGTTCCCTCCTCTCCAACCTCCTCTTCTCCCAAGGCACCCTACCTTGACATGCTGCATCAACTCTGGCTTCTGCAGGAACAGGAGTGGGCACTCAGGGCACTTGAAGACACCTGCCTGCGCCTTGCTGACATTCTGATAAAAATGCTGTTGAATGTGCCTCTTCTTGTTGAAGACCATTTCACAGGAGCATTTATAAATGAGCCTGATGAGACAAGCCCCAGGGGTGTGAGGTGCCCAGGGCTCAGCTGGCAGTATGACACAGCCCCTCTACTCTGTCTCTGCTCTCTCTGAACCAGGATCAAGTTGGGGATACACCAGCCTGAGCATCCTTCCTTGCCTGGGGATGTCCTAGCAGATGCCACACATCTCTGCCACAGCCTCAGCTCCCAGCCCATCCTCATGCCACCCTTACAGCACCCAGGCCACCCTCTCTGTCCCACAGGACCTGCTGGACCTGCAGCTACACTCACTGAGAGGGTTTGTGGGGCTGGGTGGGGTGCTGGGTAGAGCTGTGGTCCATCGTACTGCTGGCAGTCTTGAAGGCCATGGGGCAGAATGCACATTTGTGGAAAACCTGGCAGTGTCGTTCCTGGATGTGGCTTTTCAGCAAGGCCAAAGTCAGGTGGACGACACCACAGTGGATGCACCTGGACAGAGACATGGGATGTTAGAGCCCAGGGTGACGCTAGAAAAGAGATGGAGGAGAGGAAGATCATCACCTCAGGAGCCCTTTTCTCACTCAAGCTGGCAGGCTGCAGCCTTGACACATGTACCTTAATATCGTGCTTGCTACGATGTATACAATGCAGAACCCACAGACTCTTTGAGCTCAAAGTGATGTCTGGTAGAGAAGGAAGGGGAATCCTTAGCTCTCCCCTATACTGGCCATTCTTCTCAAACCAAAAGGCTAGAGCCTACCTGGGGAAAGCTGGGAAACATGAAAAGGGATAACAAGCCGGGCGTGGTGGCACATACCTTTAATCCTAGCACTTGGGAGGCAGAGGCAGGCGGATCTTTGTGAGTTCAAGGCCAGCCTGGTCTACAGAGTGAGTNTCTCCTGGAATTGGAGTTACAGACGGTTCTTAGCCGCCATGTGGGTGCTGGGGATCGAACCCGGGTCCTCTGCAAGAGCGTCGGTGCTCTTAACCGCTAGGCTATCTCTCCAGCCCCAAGATAGTTGGTCTTAAAGATCAGGGGGCTTTGGGTTATTTATTTTACTCTGTAGTATTTTGAGCTGAATTATCCTTTGCATATTCTTTTTAAAATTTTATTTGTATGAAATGCACAGAGCTTCAATAAAACATTGGCTTAAAAATTTTTTTATTTTATGTGGTTGAGTGTTTTGCCTGTACATGTATAAGTGCACCCGTGTGTCCAAATCCACAAAGGCCTAAAGAAGGAGTCAGATTTCCTGGAGCTGGAGTTGTGGGCGGGTGCTGGGAACTGAACCTGGGAGCAGTCCTAGAGCAGCCATTGCTCTTAATTGCTGATCCATCTCTGCAGCCCCCTTTTTCATATTCTGAATTCCCCCTTTTCAAGGAAAGAATAGGGAATAGGCAGTCATGGAAGGCAGGAAAATATTTAATACATTGATTTTTGGTTGTCAAAATTTTGAAAAAGGTACAGCGCTGAATTTAGACTTGTATTTTAAAAACCTATGTAGTCTAAAGGCATTCTTTTATCATTGGGCATTTTGATTGGACTTTGGGTGAAGACTGGTATTAGACCATCATCTGAGTGCATTACCTGGGTTGGGGGTAGGTTGTGTTTGCTGAAGTAGTTGTGTTCTTCTGCAACTCCAACTTCATGCCCCATAATTTCCTGTAAATCATCTTCACCTCTTTCCTTACCTTTATGTTTACCCATATTTAACGTTAACTGATGTTTGATTAAGCTACGTGGGGGCCAGTATTTCTCCAAATCCCTGTATATTGAACATAGATATTTTTGGTAACTTACTAAAATAACTAAGGATTTTTTCAGTTTCTTCAAAACTTTATTTCTAGTTTGCACATAAATTTCTTAAAATGTTGATTGTATGTGTGCCTTGCTATTCAGAAAGTTATTTCTGTTTTTAAATACAAAAAATTTGGGTATTTTCACTTCTGACTTCTGGAAAAGCTTCCATGGTTTATATAATAATTCTTTCATACAAACAGGAGAATTTTTAATGTATATTTTTATTAAGTTTTTGGCATTTCATACAACAGATCTTAAACATATTTAGACCCCCCCCAATCCTCATCCCCATAGGACCTTCCCCCATTGGACTTCATGGATTCTATCATATATTTAAGGCCTATCTGGTCTAGCAGTTTGACCTAGATGTCCCTCGATGCAGATGCACCCACTGTTGTCTAGTCTAGTCAGTATATCTAGAGTCATTCCCTTAAAGAAGATTAACTGTCTCTCATCCAGGAGTAATCAGTTGGTATTAGTTTCTCAGATAGGACCATTTTAAAAACCTTAACTTTTCTCAAATAGAAAGATGAAAATGAGCCATAAATAAAAGTGAGGGTTTAGGATGTACCTGACTAGGAAATTTATGAACTTTCTGATTAATGCATCAGTTATAAAGTGGTTTTCATTCTTTTTCCCTTAGGTAGTCCAAAATCTAGTGCTTTGGATCATGTTTCTGTTTCTGTCTTCACTCCGTCTTATTCTCACTTGTAATGAGGAAAAAAGAGAATAGCTATTTTTTTCAATTCTGTATTTTTTTTTTAAATGATAGGCTTGAGAATTTGAGTACTCAGGAGTTCATTAGTATGAATAACATAGTGTGCCCTAGGTGGAAAAGGATGAAATCATATCCCCATGAACTGGAGTTAGAGATGGTGTTAGCTGCCATATGAGTGATGGGAACTGAACCTGGGTCATCTGAGTGATGTTCACAGTGCAACTTTTTTTTTGAAATGGGCTTGCTGAATAGCTCAGGTTGATCTCAGTTTATAATCCTCCTCTCTCAGCTACCAGAATGCTAAAAATACAAACATGCATCATCATGACTAGCTGCCATTATGTGTGTATGTGTGTTTGAGTGTGAGTGTGCATGTGTGCATGTGTGCAGGTGTATGTACATGTTTCCATACCCATGTGTTTATGGGAAGGGGTTGCACATGTGTGCTCATGCATATGGAAGCCAGACGTTGATGCTTAGTGTCTTTTACTACTTTTGAGACAGGGTTTTCCACTGAACCCAGAGTTCACAGACCAGTTAGTCTCCTAGCCAGTGAGCTCTGGGGATCCACGTACCTCTGTACCATGCTAGATCTTTAGTCATTGAACCATCTTCTCAGTTGCTCCCTTTTTCTCCTTCCATCTTAGGATCTAAGGATTAAATTCAGATTACCACAGTAGCACAGCAAGTCCCTTTACATCTGGCCAGCCCTTTATGATTGCACTTTTTTTTTTTTTTTTTTGTGCAATGCCGCGGAGGTCAGAAGAGGTCCTCGGATTCCCCTGGAACTGGAGTTTTCTCCTGAATTGGAGTTACAGACGGTTTTTGTTTTTTTTTTTTTTTCATGTGGGTGCTGGGAATGCGAACCCGGGTCCTCTGCAAGAGGGGTCGCGCTCTTAACCCTAGGCCATCTCTTCAGCCCCTCATATCAGAAATTTGAGATCAGCCTGGGCAATAGAGGGCAACCCTGTTTTCCTGCTAATAGTCAATTAATTTAATTAATTAATTGTGTATGAGAGACAAAAGAAAGAAGAAGCAGAAGAAAGGGGTGGGGCCTACATGATCCACAGTACACATATAGAGGGCAAAGGACAACTTCCAGGATTCTGTTCTCTCCTTCCCACCTTTTTGAGACAGGATTTCTCTGTTTCTTCTGGGCTGCTCACTCGGGGTGGCTGGCCTTCAATCTGCCAACTGATTCTCTTGTCTCTGCTAGAAGTTCTGGGATCGTAGGTGCTATGTGTCTAGTTTTTTACCTGTGTTCTAGGAATCTAACCTAGGTAAAACATTTTTTAATAATGGGCCATCTCCCCAGCCCAACCCCAATTTATTAATAAATTTTTAAATGCTCATATTTGTTGTAATACAAAATTAAGTAAATTAAGACTTCTTAATGATGTTTTCAATCTTTTCTAGTGGAAATGCATCAGATCTGAAAGTAATAAAAAGTGAAATGATGGAGGGTGCAAATATGACAGACTCAATCACTGGACATTGTAAATATGACAGACTCAATCACTGGACATTGTAAAAATGACAGACTCAATCACTGGACACAGTAAAGAATACTTACGAGTTCATGGATATCAGTTTTAAAGATGGAATGTACTCCAATAATAAAAGGTGTTGGAGAACTTAGAACTTCTAGTAGCTGAGCCGGAAGAAAAGGGAATATAAGGATAAACTGGAAATAAAACATTTTATATGGTAACAGAGATATATCATTTTTCCACATTAGTGAACATATTTTGCTCTGAGTTTTATGAATTTTGATTTTTTTTTTTGGAAATAGGATCTCCCTTTGTAGCCACAACTGACCTGGAACTCACTATGTACACCCAGTCTTGGCCTTGATCTAAAGAGATCGCTTGGCTTTGCCTCATCAGTGATGGAATTAAAGGAGTGCACTACCAAGCTACAGTACAGGGAGTGTATTTTGATTCTCCTTCACCCCTCCTCTAACTTCTTCCCCTCATGTCTCCCAGATGTTCTCCTACCTCCTGATCCCCCTAACTTTGCATCCTCTTTTTAAACTATTTTATGGGCCCCCTTTGAAAATTTCATGGAATGCACTTTGATTATATTCGCTCCACACTACTCTCCCTAACCATCCAAATCCACTACTACCTTCTATTCCCCCAACTATGAGACAATTTTTCTCAATACTTTCATTAATTCTACCCTACCTCCCTACCACCCCAACTTTGTTCCCTCATTTTTATGGAAATATGAATTTTTAATTGCCCTTATTAGAATTTATCAATTATACCGATATGACTGTTAAATCTTGAAAGGAATGATTTTCAAAATCCAATGTTCAAGATATGATCAAATATAACAAAGTAAATGGAACCCAGGTAAGGCTCCTCATCCCTTCTTCCTTCTAAGCAAGTCGCTTTGGATCTTTTAATACTGCTTAAAGCACTTTTCCTCATATAAAATCCTGACATCAGAGAGTAGTAATGAGAAGGTCTTCACTCTCCAGATCATGTCATAACTTGTTTACTACTGTATTAATTATTCAAATTCCATTTTCTGTATTTGACATTTGCACTCAATAAGTACACTGATTAAAAATTCAGAGGCAGTCTTGCCGGGCAAGGATGAGGCACGCCTTTAATCCTAGCACGCGGGAGGCAGGGGCAAGGCAGATCTTTGTGAGTTCAAGGCCCGCCTGGTCTACAGAGTAGTTCCCCAGGACCGCGGAGCTACAGGGAGACCCTGTCTCGAAAAAGACAAAAAAAAAAAAAAAAAAAAAAAAAAAAATCAGAGGCAGTCTAAACTTTTATCTAGGATGTCCGAACTTAAGTTCCTGAGATTCTACTAACACAAAGCCCACACTAGAATAATACGCTATGCTGCAGTGCTCCCAGCCATCACTGGTTCCTTTTGTAAAATATGTTTTATACTTTTAATTATAGAAAATATGAAATACACTCGTTAAAAAAAGAAAAAATAGGGGCTGGAGAGATGGCTTAGCGGTTTAAGAGTGCCGACCGCTCTTGCAGAGGAACTGGTTCAATCCCCAGCACCCCATGTGGCCAAGAACCGTCTGAAACTCCAATGCCAGGAGAACTCAGTTCAGGGGAATCCGACACCCTCTTTCGACCTCCGCGGCATTGAACATCACGGGTGCACAGGCTTTGCATGGCAGACAATACATCCATACACATACAGAAATAAATAAAATTAAATAAAAAATAAAATAAATAAAAATAATAAAATATGTTTTAATACTTTTAAATTATAGAGAAATATGAAATACACTCTTTAAAAAAATAAAAAATAAAATTTAAAAAAAAAAGCCCCATGCATGTAATCTAGTTGGCCAATTGCCACCATATAACCATATGTATTTCTACCCACTTATGTTCTACTCTGTTATTTTGAAGAAAACATCATATATCTTATCTTTTATACATAGACTTAAATCCTTAAAAAGATAAGGACTCTTAAATAACAGAACTCCAATAACTCCTAAAACTTATGCTGTTTGTATCAAGTAACGTGGACCAAAGAATTTTATCTGCATCAAAAGAAAATTAAATACTGCTAACAATACTGTTCAAAGTAAATTGAATATTTTTCAATAAATTAATCAACACTCAGTAATGTACAACTTGGAAAAGACCCAAACTCTAGGCTAGATTTTATTAGAATCAAGATTCTTATAATAATCTAACTTTGTAACCTATGTAGAGCAAATTATTTGTGTCCTGATATTTTAACTTATCAACAAGTAATGCACAGTTTAAAATAAATAAAATTAACCAAAACCTCACCTATATTTAAGGGGAAACATTAAAGATTCCAGGGCTCTACAGGCATCGCTAAGTCGCTGGAAACTTGCAGAATGGAAGAGAACCTTATTTTCTGTAAGGACTGCACAAAAGAGGTTGAGAACATTTTGAATTCCTGAAAACACAAAAGCGAAGATTTACTTAAACACTAATTTTTTTTTGTCAACAACCAAAGATTCACAATGGACCATAGGAAAAAAGAAGCCCATTTTGGTGATCTTTAAGGAAATAATTGGCTAAACTATAAATTTTCTATATAACCTATAAATACTTGCCTTTCTAGACATGTAGCTTTGATTTATTCTTCATGTTACTGTAATACTCATTGAGCATATTAGTTGTTTGGACTATTACCTTCTTCTCAACTTCATCTCCATGATCTAGATTTACCTTAAGTCCTTGTCTTTGAGGCATGAGTTCTTTTATCCCCTTTCTTGAGTTCTTATCTTCTACTTTAATAAAACAATCCAGGTTCATAAGTGTACTTCCCCTGCCCCAGACTGAAACAGTCCAAAGAGTCTGGTTACTCTTAATATAATATCAGTATTAGAAAAAAAAAAAAAATATATATATATAGATATATTATAGATATATATATCACTATAAAAGGCCAAGTGGCTAGCTGATAGAGAAATGTTATTCAGAGTAATTTGCACATGCATTTTTTCTAATTTGCTTTCGGTTGCTGGAGTAAAAACACGACCAAGGAAATGGGGAGGAGGAAACAATTTATTTGGAGTTTACATTTCCTGTGTCACATCCACATTGAAGAAATGAAAGGCAAAAACCTGGGGTTAGGAACTGAAGCACAAACTATGGAGGAAACACTTGTAACGGGCGTTGCTACGTGGCTTTATACTCAGCTAGCTTTCTTGTAAAGAACATCAATTAGCAACAAGAAATCTCCATAAACATGCCCACGCCTACTTTGATGGAAGAAGTTCCTCAATTGAAAATCCCTCTTCCCAGTTGCATCGAGTTGGCAACAAAGATCAACTATCACATTGTCTTTCCTAGAAATGTACTTTTGTGTAAATACATGCATATAACATGATAAATATATTTTTTAGTAACTTGCTATACCATTACCTTCAAATCTAATCCATCCTAGTTTTCCTACTAACTTCAGCGATTAGGTGTATGTTCCTCTCTCACTGAGAACACTGTATCCTGATAATAGCAAAGCATTTCTTTATTTGCTAAATTCTATAATATTACCTATAAAAATAGTTTCAGAGTAGTTTCAGCAATTGCACTTTAAAAAAAAAAAAAAGAGCTGGGCATGGAGGCGCATGCCTGTAAGTAATCCCAGCAACAGAGGCAGAGGCAGCAGAGCTCTATGAGTGCATGGCAGCCTGGTCTACACACAGAGTGCCAGGACACCTGGGGCTACACGGAGACCCAGTCTCAAAACCACCCCCAATTTAATAATAAAATCATAATCATAATCATAATCAAACTAAAATCACTATTTACAACTGTCCAACTAAACCTATCCAAACCTGAATTCTGAGTGTTATGATTTGGATATGGTTTGGGTATTCACCAAAGGTCTATTACTGAAGCTTGGTCTTTAGGGAGGCTGCATGGAGAGGTGGCAGAACATTTTAGAGGTGTGGCCTACTGGGAGGACCTCAGGACCATGTCTTTGAAAGGGAATGTGGGATTCTGCCTAGCCTTTCCCTCTCTATTCAAGATAGAATCACTTGCTCCCATGTGCAGCTTGCCATTGTCACTGATGTCATGAAGAGATGCTATGAGCTAAATAAGCCTCTCTTTTTCAAAGTTAGCTGCTTTAGGTATTCCACTATAATAATTCAAAGGTTACCTTATTAGCTACTTTTTTTATTGCTATGACCGAGAAAATTTAAAGAATGAAGGGTTTATTTTTGGGTTACAGTTATCTATCAAGGAGGAGACATGGTGGCAGGTGGGGCAAGTAAGACAGAGAAGCAGGAAGCCAACTGGTTACAATGCACCGAGTCAGGGATTAGCAAGAACAGGAAGAGTACTGGGCTCATAGTCTTCTCACAGAGTGCCAACACATAGGTCTTGGATTGGCCCCTGGACGTGATGTCACACTGCCTATACAATGATCTGCTGCTACGAAGGACTTACACTTGGACTCTTAGCTAGACTATGAACTGTGGGGAGTGATCAGCTCCTAGCTAGGTAGGAGCCTCACAGCTTGGGTTGTGGCTACATAGCATAGGTCTTGAAAGGAGCAATCAGCCCATAGGCCTGGTGTATGTTTAGCTGTGTGGCAATCTGCCAAAAAGCATTGGGTTTGAAATAAACAATATCGTAGCTGGGTGGGGTGATGATTGTGAAAACGTCTAGGTGTCCAGGGAAAAGCCATGGGTCAACAGCCCTCCGCACCGCAACAAGATTTATGAAATAAATCATTGTAAATGATGGTTGTGGAAAACTATCAATTTCCTGGAGAAGTGCAAACCAACAGCTCTCCTAAGCAACAGCACCCTCAACTGCCACTGTTTAAAATTCCATCACTGCATGCCTAATTAAAATGTTTATAGTTTTACATAGAAACCCGAGTACCTTAAACATCTTTTAAGTAAAATATGTGCACAATGAATGAATTAATTGATTGATTAATAAAAAGTCCAAGGGCAATTACAAGTTTATTTTGATCTGTTTCCTGAGGGGGATATTTGAGGACAGGGTCTCCTTAGTCCAAGGTGGCCTGTAACGCATATGTAGACCAGGCTGGCCTGTGACTCACAGAGATCTGCCTGTCTCCTGAGTGTTAGGATCAAAGGTGTGTGCTTGTGTCACCACGCCCAGCTATTTTGGGTATTTTAAACTTGTTTCACCTTCAAGGCTATACTCAAGAGCAAACCCTAATGCATTTTAAAAAAAATTGTTGGAGTAAGGGAAAAACCGTTAAAAATTAAAAAAAAAAAAAAAGGATTTTTACCTACAGGTTCCCTGATCAGAAGCGACCTGTGATTTGGCACCACCTATCTGCCTGCTTTGTGCACACTCACCACCAAGCCTTTTAGTAATAACTCATCTTAAATCTCATGTTTAAATCTACTTCAAACTGCCTTTTAATTGGTGTAACACAGACTTTATGTTCAGCACTCTTGAAGCAGAAGCAGGAGGATTTCTGTGTGAGTTTGAGGCAGCTGGGTCTGCTACGGATTTCGAAAAAATGCTGGCTCAAAATGAAGTGTCTTGCTGCATAGCATATTGAAGTAACTAAATTCTGATTAACACACCAAACTAAAAATATTTATTCAATTTAAATGAAAAAACTTTGAAAACTGTTTTATATTATTAAGTATCAAATAATAATACGTGATTCCCTTTCTACAACCACCTTAAAAACCGTGTGGCATGGATATGAATGCATGTTTTATACTTTTAATCTCTTATGACTTTAGAGGTTTGTTCTATTAAAGAGTCAACTGAAAACAAATGTGACTAGATCCAACATATACCTATTTGTTTTACAACTTCTAGTATTGTCAATTTTTAATTGGATCTTGATATAAACTAACGTTTATATACTGTTTGAATTCAATAAAAGCCAACCTGAGACAGAACTGATCCTTCCATCCACAGACTCAGTCTAACAGACAAATCAATTTCAACAAAGTTGCAGTGGTTTGTCTACATTTTATTCGTCTTTATTGAGGGTAACTGATGGAATTACAGATGTGTGGTGACAATGTTTTAAGTGGGTGTAAACTCGTCACTCCCATATGCTCCTTCAGCATCTGAGACAAATTTTAGGTGCCCATATTTGGATGTGTTTTATATTAGACATTTAATCTATAGGTAAATCCATCATTGGACAAAGAGAGATTTGTGCCAAGCTACTTAAAACCTGTTTTCAATAACTTACTAGACATCTTAAAGTTATTATATTTATTTATTTATTTTTGAGGCAGGGTCCCCCTATAGCCCCAGCTGGCCTGGAACTCACTCTGCAGACCAGGCTGGCTTGAATTCTCAGAGATTGCTCCTCTGCCTCTCAAATGCTAGGATTAAAGGCATGTGTGCACACCTGACTACAAAGTTTAACTTTAAAGATAATGGTGTTTAGTGGCCATTGTAGTGCAACACCTTTAATCCTAGCACTTGGGAGTCGAGAGGCAGGCAGATCGTCTGTGGTTCAAGACCAGCGGTCGTACAAAGCAGCGCCAGCCTCACCTGGGACTATAGGGAAACCTGTGAACCTCTCTCAAAAAGATAAAAAAAAAAAAAAAAAAACATGTAAATAACTCATTGTTCTTAAGGGTCTATTTCGTTCAAGTAGTTTAAAACACAGAATGGTATAGCTTGGTCAGGTTTATTTTAAAAAACGTTCAACTTTTTGCACAGAGATTTGGTCTGCACATTATATGGTATTTAAAGTTTTAAGTAAAAATTAAAATACCTGTAATAAATAAAAATTTGTTAAAAGTTTAAATAGAAAATGGTAACATACTTAAGCTTGGGGATACAAAAAGTTGGGGATACAATTGTCATTAATATTAGTTTTACTCCTGATTGTACGGATTCCCAGTGACAACTTTGGGATTAATGTACTAAGTGTTCTCCTATTTTTTCTGTTTGAAAAAATATTACTTATGACATTTCTTTGCCTCAAAGATAATTTGTCCCAGAAGATGGGTTTTTGCCTCTTGAACCAACAGTATACAGTACAGTAGGAGGCAGTTTGAATGAGCTTAGCAGACCTTTAAAATGTGGTTCATGTCTATGGGTATGTAATGCAAATCCTGCCTTTTAAAATATTATGAATCAAAATATAACAGTCTAAAAAACGAGAGAGACTATTCTGTTCATGGTGTTAATGCAAAAAAGGGGGGGGGGATAATGGCTCCTTCTGGAATGC
Organism: Rhizomys pruinosus; assembly: GCA_009823505.1. Taxonomy (NCBI): domain Eukaryota; kingdom Metazoa; phylum Chordata; class Mammalia; order Rodentia; family Spalacidae; genus Rhizomys; species Rhizomys pruinosus. The sequence goes on along the minus strand of VZQC01000176.1, from coordinate 1,098,893 downwards.
AGTTTTACAGAGCACTCTGTAAACCTTTTGTCAAATTTTAATTTAAACCAATATGACAATTCCACTCCATTAACACAGGAGCCTTCACAGCCATAATTATGTCATGTGGTAGCTATGGCAGGAGTACAATGTTTGGGACAAGGGAAACAAAAACGAATCCTCAACTACAATGGGAAAGGGTTTTGCTTCTTGTTCTCACAGACAGAGCCAGGACCAACTTGGGTGCCTATAAAGTGGACCAAGAGCCACCAGCAGAAAGATTGGCCCATCTACTCATCAAAGAAAAAGCAGAAGTCTGAGAAAAGACCACCACAGGGTGACAACACACGGTGATGCACATAAGGTGTTCCTGCTGGTCTCCTCTCTGGGTTAGGAGAATTTATTATGGTCAATGACTCCTTATGGGACCTTCTTGAGCTGCTTCCTTTAACTACAAGGCATGAGATTCTCTTTGAGGTATATTCTTTATCCATCACCCCCTAAAAAAAAAAAAACATTAAAGAGAGTACCATTAAGCCAGGTCCTGTGCTAAAGAGCCTCCAATGGAGTTCTTAGAGCATTTTAAAATTCAGCCCCTCGGAGCATGAACAAATCCACCCCCCCTTTTTTTTTTCCAAAAAAGGCCCAACAATACCTTTACTCTAGGATTCTCCATTCAATAGTAACTATATATTACATCAATAGAACATGAAGTCTCAGCTTTCAAATGGATAAACTGAAAATAAAAAGCCACACCTTAAACTTTTATTTTACTTTTGTTTATTTAGTAAGTGTTTTGTGTGTACCATGATGAATATGTGTGTGAATGCATGCATTGTGCCATGATGTGTTTTGTGGAGAGTTCAGAGGAAACAACTTTGTATAGTTCTCTCTTTCACTTTATATAGCTACTGGGAATTAAGACCTCAGGTCATCAGGCCTATTTTATTCACCTTTTTTATTCACCTTTTTATCTCACCAGTGAAGGCCATATTTACAAAGACAGGGTATATCTTGGAAAAGACATGCTATACTCAGTATAGTTTTTTTCTGGTCAATCTGTGGTGGATAAAATGTTTAATTGTGCTCATGGTATATATGAGCATGAAAAGTTCTTATTATTCAGCCACATATTTACTGTTATCGTTGTTCTCCGTACTATTACATACGATTTTAACAGTCAAGCAAAAACACACCCTCCCTGCTGTCTACAAATAAATTCTAAAAGTTTTATTCATAGTTTCATAATTATGAGAGAGGTAATAGCTTTATTACTTGCTACAAACTTAACATGCTATTTTCCACACGTATAAAATCACAGTACTTTGCAAGTTTTAAAAAAGCAGAGGCCAGGTGGATCTTTGTGAGTCTAGGCCAGCCTGGTCTAACAGAGTGAGTTTCACCAAGGACAGCATGGGGCTACGGGAGACCCTGTTCTCAAAAAGACNATTAAAGTGTGTACCACCATGTCCATGACTTAGGAAGGGCAAAGGCTTTCTGTGCTTCCCTTTGAAATCCCCCTGAACTTCTGCTGTTATCCCTTTTTGTTTTTTGTTTTTTTTGTTTTTTTTTGTTCTTTTTGAGCGGTTCCCTGTAGTACCCCGCTAGTCCTGGAACTTCACTTCTGTAGACCAGCGTGGCCTTGAACTCACAAAGATCTGCCTGCTCTCTTGGCCTCTGACTCTGGATGCTATGGTTTACAGCCGTGTGCCACTATGCCTGGCTTTTATCCCTTTTTTTTTTGTTTTTTGGTCTTTTTGAGACGGTCTCCCCTATAGCCCCAGCTGTCCTGGAACTCACTCTGTAGACCAGGCTGGCCTGAACTTCACAAAGATACCGTCGCCCGTCTGCCCTCCCGGGAGTGCTAGGATTCGGATGTGCACCTACGCCGGCTTGTTTATCCTTTTTCATGTGTCCCAGCTTTCCCCAGGTGGCTCTCGCCTTTTGGTTTGAGAAGAATGGCCAGTATAGGGGAGAGCTAAGGATTCCCCTTCCTTCTCTACCAGACATCACTTTGAGCTCAAAGAGTCTGTGGGTTCTGCATTGTATACATCGTAGCAAGCACGATATTAAGGTACATGTGTCAAGGCTGCAGCCTGCCAGCTTGAGTGAGAAAAGGGCTCCTGAGGTGATGATCTTCCTCTCCTCCATCTCTTTTCTAGCGTCACCCTGGGCTCTAACATCCCATGTCTCTGTCCAGGTGCATCCACTGTGGTGTCGTCCACCTGACTTTGGCCTTGCTGAAAAGCCACATCCAGGAACGACACTGCCAGGTTTTCCACAAATGTGCATTCTGCCCCATGGCCTTCAAGACTGCCAGCAGTACGATGGACCACAGCTCTACCCAGCACCCCACCCAGCCCACCACCCCTTCTCAGTGAGTGTAGCTGCAGGTCCAGCAGGTCCTGTGGGACAGAGAGGGTGGCCTGGGTGCTGTTAAGGGTGGCATGGGATGGGTGGGACTGAGGCGTGCAGAGATGTGTGGCATCTGCTAGGACATCCCCAGGCAAGGAAGGATGCTCAGGCTGGTGTATCCCCAACTTGATCCTGGTTCAGAGAGAGCAGAGACAGCGTAGAGGGGCTGTGTCATACTGCCAGCTGAGCCCTGGGCACCTCACACCCCTGGGGCTTGTCTCATCAGGCTCATTTATAAATGCTCCTGTGAAATGGTCTTCAACAAGAAGAGGCACATTCAACAGCATTTTTATCAGAATGTCAGCAAGGCGCAGGCAGGTGTCTTCAAGTGCCCTGAGTGCCCACTCCTGTTCCTGCAGAAGCCAGAGTTGATGCAGCATGTCAAGGTAGGGTGCCTTGGGAGAAGAGGAGGTTGGAGAGGAGGGAACACACCTCAGGCAGGGGTCTGACTCTGTGCATCTTTCCCCTTACCCAGTTAGTAATCGCTCTCCCCATCCCCAGAGCACCCACGGTGTTCCCCGGAACGTGGATGAGCTATCAAGTCTCCAGTCTTCAGCAGACACATCCTCTAGCCGCCCCAGCTCTCGAGCTCCCACTGAGCCTCCAGCCACAAGTGTAGCTACTCGAGGCAGCTCCCTGCCTGCAGGCCGTTGGGGCCGGCCGGAAGCCCATCGCAGGTCTGAAACCAGGCCTCGGATGAGAAGCACTGGCTGGACCTGCCAGGAGTGCCAGGAGTGGGTTCCTGACCGAGAAAGCTACGTGTCTCACATGAAAAAGAGCCACGGTCGGGTGAGTGCAGCAGCATGCCACTGCAGTGCCAGTCCCTGGACCAGTCTCCTACGTGGCTAGCCTCTTCAAACTCCTGATGCTTTGGGCAGGTTGGGTACAGATTCGAGGTCTTAAGGAGGTCTTATTCTCCTGTTTATATCTTCTAAAAAGAAAGGACTTTGCCTTTAACCCCAGCACTAGGAACAGAGGCAGGCCTCTTTTAAAGATCAATTTCCCACGGACCAAAACACCACACACACACAACCACACACCACACAACACCCCCCACACACACAACAGAGGCCCACCCACGAATTTAGGGTTCTGCTGCTTTGGACTTGTTTCCCTTCTTCCCCAGATACTGAAGCTGATACCCTGTTTCAGTGGTGCAACAGTCCTTTCCACCCCCCAGCAGCCCTTCGTAAACACTCCGAAACCACCCATGAACAGTAAAGAAGGATCCTATACTTGTGTAAGTCTGGAGGTTGACTGAGGCGCACTGATGTGTCTGTGGCACCACTGGGGCTGGGGCTGTTCTCTGCTGTGAGATTGGGGCCTAAGGCAAGGGGCCCCTGGTTCTAATGGTGAAAAACACTGGATTATACTTCAGGAACTCATGCAGGTCAGACCACAGGCTTCCAGAGCCTGGCAGCTTGAGCTTCTCCCATCTTCCTTTTCTCGTCTGGGTTCATCGTGGGGTCCTGACAGAGAGTAGAAGTGCGTGATGTTGATTCCTTGGGTTCTAGACTGTGCCCTGGTTCTTTTATATTGACCACTGTCCTAGCACTGGGCCCTTTGCATGTTACTGTCAGGAGTGAAGACCTGGTATCAAGTATGCAAACTTTTCACCTGCTGCTGTCCACCTCCTTGGCTGTCTTGCTGGTTGGATCAGCCAGGAGCCATCTGCCCACCAGGTCTGCTTATTTCACTTCAGCTTTCTTCCTGTTATTTGTGAGGAAACAAATGGGAGACATAGAAAAAAAAAAAAAAAAGGGATAACAAGCCAGGCATAGTGGCACACGCCTTTAAACCTAGCACTCCAGAGGCAGAGGCAGAGGCAGGCAGATCTTTGTGAGTTCAAGGCCAACCTGGTCTACAGATTGAGTTCCAGGACAGCTGGGACTACATGGAGAATCTGTCTCAAAAAAAACAAAAACAAAACAAAACAAAAACAAAAAAAACAAAAAAGGGATAACAGCAGAAGTTCAGGGGGATTTCAAAGGGAAGCACAGAAAGCCTTTGCCTTCCTAAGTCAATTGGACATGGTGGTACACACCTTTAATCCCAGCAGAGGTAAGTGGATCTCTGAGTTCAAGGCCAGCCTGGTCTACGCAGTGAATTCCAGACCAGCTGGGGCTACAGGGAGACCCTATCTCAAAAAAGACATGAGCTAACACTAGGAAGGCAGGGCAGGGATGGTCCCATCCAATGCAGGTGGGAGTGTGATGCTCATTGCAATGACCACTACATCCAAACAATCCACTCTTAAGAGTCCAGGAAGAATTCCTCTGGAGCAGCACCACCCAGGGGAAGTCCCTGTGAGGATGGAACTACTCTGGACCATCAATGTCTATGTTGCAGGTAGATTTTAAATTAATGAAATTACATTAAAAAGTTCAGTTCTAGGCCAACAAAATAGTTAAGCAGGTAAAGGTGTTTCCCATCAAGCCTGACAACCTGAGTTGTTCAAGGCCCAGAACCCGCATGGTTGAAGGAGAATACTATCTGCCCCAAGTTGTCCTCTGACCTCCCAACACGTATGCCGTGATACGTGTACTCGCACACAAAAAGGACAATCAAACTTTTGGAGCACAGAAGTACTTTCATCCTACAAAACTTAAGATTAAAAAAAAAAAATCCACATATTTTAGTACATGCTATATCTAGTCTCTCTCTTGCTCTCACTCTCCTCTCTGCTTTATTACTGCATCCTGACTGAACTCCTACAAAAATAATATAAATGTACTCTTCTCAAGTTCTACTGAAAATACAATCTATTACCCAGTACACATTCTTGTAGAAACCTCATTGAGAATAGGAGTATAATGGGCAAAAGAATGTGTATAAATTAACCTTGGTGAAATACAGACTCCAACAGGGTTATAAATGGATGAAAAAGTCTACAGAACAGAAACCCAGCTTTATGATACAATCTTTGACCATGTTGTTTGCTTGTTTGTAGACAGGATCTCACTTTGCGTCCTGGCTGGCCTCAAACTCACTATGCAGCCCAGGTTGAACTGATCCTCCTGCCTCAGTCTCCGAGGCATGCACCACAAAGCATAGCCCTTTAATCACATTTTTTTTAATTTTTATTTTTTATTTTATTTATTTTTGTATGTGTATGAGTGTACTGTCTGCATGCAGGTCTGTGCACCCGTGTCGTGCAATGCCGCAGAAGTCAGAAGAGGGTCTCGGATTCGCCTGGAACTGGAGTTCTCCTGGAATTGGAGTTACAGACGGTTCTTAGCTGCCATGTGGGTGCTGAGGATCGAACCCAGGTCCTCTGCAAAAGCAGTCAGTGCTCTTAACCACTAGGCTATCTCTCCAGCCCTAATCACATTTTTAAAGAGAAAGTAAATATTGTATAATTATATGTTGTGAGATAAGTAAAATTTTAGAAAAAAAATTGTAGAATATTTAACTTTGCCCATTATCACAAATGACAAAACAACATATTATTAAAGCCATCTGTACTTGCTTCCTATGCCATCATGGGCTACATTCCAAACTATTTAACAAAGGACAGAATAAGTTACAAAATTCTAAAGCATGTATAAGAGGGGCAAAAGAATGCAAGAACCAAAAGATGGGCAGAAAAGCTGTGAAATGGCACCTTCTGGACAAAGATGCTATCAATTGCAATCACAAACTCATAGCAGCTGTAAATGTCTGCACAAGAATGGGACTCTGCACAGTCAAGCATGAAGAGAAGAGGGGTTAAGGGAGCCTTAGTTTTCCCTACTGAACCATCTTTCTACTAAGAGACTCAGGGAAAGGAAGAGCCATTCCCTTCAGTTGGGTACTGGTGACCCCACCAAGATCCAAGGTTTAGTTCCAATCAAATGCTTACACAGACATCCCTAGTTAAACTAAATAGGTCACAGAACAAAACCAAAGTTAGGAATCAAAAGGAAAATACGTCTGGTGATTCACCCTTAGAATCCCACCACTCAGGAAGCTAAGTCAGGCAGACTGTCATGAATTTTATGCCAGGTTGGGTTACATAGTGAGTTCCAACTTCCTATGTATCCCTGGCTGGCCTGGAACTTGCTATGCAGACCAGGCTGAACTGATTTTCCTACATCTGCCTCCTGAGCGATGGGATTAAAGATGTGCACCACCATGCCAGGCTTGGTCCTTGAAAATTTTAATACTACTCTCCTCAAAAAGTCTTGATAACTCAAATTATTTTTCCAATTTATTTAATTTTGTTTCATGTGTATGAGTGTTCTGTCAACATGTATATATGCAAACCACAAGTATGTTTGGTGCCTGTACAGGCCACAAGAGAGCCTCAGATTCCTGGAACTAGAGTTACAGATGCTTTGGGATGCAAACCTGGGTCTTTTATAAGAGCAGCAAGTGCTTTCAACAACTGAGCATCTCTCCAGCCCTAAACTTTTTTGTTTTACTCTTACAAAAAAAAGTAAAATATTTCAGTAAAAACCAAAAAACTCCTGTGAGTTCAAGGCCATCCTGGTCTACATAGTGAGCTCTAAGACATCTGGGGCTACAGGAAGACCTTGTCTCAAAAAGACCAAAACAAACAAACAAACACCCCCCAAAAATCAAAAAAACAAACAACTCTGGGCTGGAGAGATGGCTTAGCAGTTAAGAACACAAACTCCTCTTCCAGGGGACCAGAGGCCTTTGGCCTCCAGGGGCACTTGCAACAATATACACACATTAAATCACACATAATTAAAAATAAAAAGTTCAGCTGGGCGTGGTGGCGCACGCCTTTAATCCTAGCACTTGGGAGGCAGAGGCAGGCGGATCTTTNTTGGAATTTGTATGAAATGCACCAAGCTTCAATAAAACCAATTGGCACAAAAAAACAAAAAAAGAAAGCCAAGGGATGTGTGGTGGCACACCCTTTAAATCCCAGCCACGTGGGAGGCAGAGGCAGGTCGGATCTCTGTGATTTCTCAAGCCCAGCCGGGACTTGGAGACGCCTGTCATCTGAAAGAGCCCAATGGCGCGGCGACGGGTTGTCCAGTAGAAGGGGAATAAGTACAGGCAGGACCAGCAGGCAAGCACCAAAAGGGTTACTGACTGGGATGACAAGCTGTGTAGAAGAAGTATTCGAGGATGAAGTAAGAGAATAAATAGTAAGACACGAGTCTGAAAGTTGGCAGGGGCAAGGCCATACAGTACTTTATATTCCTTGACAAATGGACGTGGTGGTACACATCTTTAAATCCCGTTTACTCTCAGAGGCAGAGCGCAGAGATCTCTGTTGAGGTTCAAGGCCCAAGCCCTGGTCAACATAGCACCAGTTCCAGCCTAGCAGAGGCTACAGGGAGACTCTGAAGCACACGAAAAGAAAGAAGAACGAAGAAAGAAAGAAAGGCCTAATTAAAAAAAAAAAACTTTCCTCATTGCTGGAAATTGAACCTACAGCCTTACACCTGCTAGGCAAATCTCTACCCAGAGACTATATTAGTCCCTTCATCTTGAGTTTCAGAGAAAATGTCTCAGTTGCACAAGTGACAAGTCTATTTAGCCTCAACTGGCATCTGCGCATTGGACCTTTAGTTTTTTTTTTTTTTTTAAGGGCTTTTTAAATTATTCATTCTTTGCATCTGTATGAATGTATGTCTGCATGTAAGTCTGTGAACCCGCCCGGCCCAATCGTCGTCGCAATGCTGCGAAGGTAACCAGAACAAGAGAGAGCGTCGGATTCCCTGGAACTTGAGTCAAAGAAGGTTCTCAGTCACCAACCCTGTGAGGTGCTGTTGGACCTTGAACCGGTCCTCTGCATCAGAAAGTGCCAGTTCGGCTGCTCTTAACGGCGTAGCGCCACTCTCTCAGCCACTACCTTAGCTCTTCCTCTTTTCTTTTCTATCTTTTTCCTTTATGTTAAATTATACCGTTTCCTTATGTCGGTCATTGATGCTCCTGTCTGGCAACTGCAGGTCTGTGCAACCTGCTGTCCGCTGACAGATTGCCGACCGGAGGGCAGAAGAGCGGTGTCGGGTTTCCCCATGGAACTGGACTTTCCCCTGGAATTGGAGTTCAGACGGGTTTTCAGCCGCCATGTGGTGATGTTGAGAGACTCGAGCCCGGAGGTCCTCCGAAAGAGCAGTCGGATGCTCTTACACTCGCTTTAGGCCATCTCTCCAGCCCCCTACACCTAACTTTTTCTACACCAAAGATTACAGTCTAGTCGCCCCATACCTCCTCTCCTACTTTCATATCTTTTATTTTATTTTATTTTAGGGGTTTCTTTTTTTTTTCTGTTCACCAATTTTTTTTTTTTTTTTGTGTTTTACAGTTAAGAACAACTATATATATACAAGACTTGCTAGCCACCGGGTCGATCGGTGGCAGCAAAGGCCTATTAAAATCTAGTGCACTTGGCGAGGCAGGCGGCAGCAGGATCTTTGGTAATGTTCAGGCCAGCTGGCTCTACAGAGCGAAGAATATCCAGGACAGCTGGGGCAAAAAAAAAAAAAAAAAAAAGAAGACCAAAAAAAAAAAAGAAAAGCAATTGCAAATTGGCTTACATTTTATTTTTATTAAAATGGCACGCTATTTTAGACACCAGAGACCCTATTTCTGATTAGGTTGACTGACATCTGCAGAAGTAAACTATTTATGACAGCACCATGCTCCACAGGAAATTTCTGAAAATTCAAATAACACAACTAGAACTCTTCTGGATGTTCGGTAAAGCATAGCTTTTTTTTTACTTAATTGTATTTTTTCACTTCGGGTATGAATTGTACTGTTGCATGCAGGCTTTGTGCACCTGTGTTGTGCAATTGCCCAAGGAGGTCAGAAAGAGAGAGTTAGTTGCGATTTCCCCGTGGAACTGGAAGTCAAAGACGGTTTTCAGCCGACCATGTAAAGACTGCTGGGACTCGAACGCGTCCTCTTTACCAAGACCGCGTCAGCGCTCTTAACCACGTAGGCCATCCTCTCCAGCCCCTCATAGGCTCACTTTTATATTCCCGCGCTTAGGAGGCCTGTCTTTTTTCTTTTTTTTTTTTTTTTGTAGGAGCGCTTGGTCTTTTTGAACAGTGCCATCCCTTGTCACCCATCTGGCCTCGGAACTCTGCATCACTAGACCCAGGCCTGGCCTTGACAAATCACAGAGATCCGCTTGGGCTCTTGCTTCCGAAGGGCTGGGATTAAAGGGTGCACTGAACTTTTCTTTTTTCTATTTTTCTTTTTCTTTTTGTTGGGTCTTTTTGAGACAAGGGTCTCCTTGTAGCCCCAGCTGTCCTGGAAACTCATCTTGTAGACCAGCTGGCCTTGTGAACCTCACAAATTTTTTTGGTCTTTTTGAGACAGGGTCTCCCTGTAGCCCCAGCTGTCCTGGAACTCACTCTGTAGACCAGGCTGGCCTTGAACTCACAAAGATCCACCTGCCTCTGCTTTTTTTAAAACTTGCAAAGTTTTACTGTATTTTATACGTGTGGAAATAGCATGTTAAGTTTGTAGCAAGTAATAAAGCTTATTACCTCTCTCATAATTATGAAACTATGAATAAAACTTTAGTTTATTTGTGAAGGGAGGGTGTTGTTTTTGCTTACTGTTAAAATCTTGTATGTGGAGAACAGTAGACAGTAAATATTGGCTGAATAAATAAGAAATCTTTTCATGACTATATTTAAGCCATGAGCACAATTAAACATTTTATCCACCACAGATTGACCAGAAAAAAACTATACTGAGTATAGCATGTCTTTTCCAAGATATACCCTGTCTTTGTAAATATGGCCTTCACTGGTGAGATAAAAAGGTGAATAAAAAAGGTGAATAAAATAGGCCTGATGACCTGAGTCTAATTCCCAGTAGCTATATAAAGTGAAAAGAGAGAACTGATTACAAAAAGTTGTTCTCTGACCTCCACAAACACATCATGGCACATGCATGCATTCACACACATATTCATCATGTACACACAAAACACTATAAATAACAAAAGTAAAATAAAAGTTTAAGGTGTGGCTTTTTATTTTCAGTTTATCCATTTGAAAGCTGAGACTTCATGTTCTATTGATGTAATATATAGTTACTATTGAATGGAGAATCCTAGAGTAAAGGTATTGTTGGGGCTTTTTTGGAAAAAAAAAGGGGGGGGAGTGCATTTGTTCATGCTCGAGGGGCTGAATTTTAAAATGCTCTAAAACCCATTGGAGGCTCTTTAGCACAGGACCTGGCTATGGTACTCTCTTTAATGTTTTTTTTTTTTTAGGGGGGGAGGATAAAGAATATACCTCAAAGAGATCTCATGCCTTGTAGTCAAAGGAAGTAGTCAAGCAGGTCCCATAAGGAGTCATTGCCATAATAAATATTCTTAACCCAGAGAGAGACCAGCAGGAACACCTATATGCCACCCTGTGTGTTGGTTCCCTGTGAAGTGGCCTTTTCTCAGACTTCTGCTTTTTTCTTTGATGAGTAGATGGGCCAATCTTTCTGCTGGTGGCTCTTGGTCCATCTTTATAGGCACCCAAGTTGGTCCTGGCTCTGTCTGTGAGAACATAGAAGCAAACCCTTTTCCCATTGTTAGTTGAGGATTCGGTTTTTGTTTCCTTGTCCCAACATTGTATCCTGCCATTAGTACCAATGACATTAATTATGGCCTGTGAGAGGCTCCTGTGTTAATGGAGTGGAATTGTCATACTTGGTTTGAAATTGAAAATTTGACAAAAGGTTTACAGAGTGCTCTGTAAAATGCATTCCAGAGGGAGCCATATTCCCCTCCCCCCTTTTTTGCATTAACACCATGAACAGAATAGTCTCTCTCGTTTTTTAGACTGTTATATTTTGATTCATAATATTTTAAAAGGCAGAATTTGCATTACATACCCATAGACATGAACCACATTTTAAAGGTCTGCTAAGCTCATTCAAACTGCCTCCTACTGTACTGTATACTGTTGGTTCAAGGAGATAAAACCCAATCTTCTGGGGACAAATTATCTTTGTAGGCAAAAGAAATGTCATAAGTAATATTTTTCAATACAGAAAAATATGGAGAACACTTATGTACATCTAATCCCAAAGTTGTCACTGGGAATCCAGTACAAGTTAGGAGTAAAACTAATATTAATGACAATTTGTATCCCCAACTTTTGTATCCCCAAGCTTAAGTATGTTACCATTTTTCTATTAAAATATTTAACAAATTTTATTTAATACAGGTATTTTAATTTTTACTAAAACTTTAAATACCATATAATGTGCAGACAAATCTTGTGCAAAAATTGAACGTTTTTTAAAATAAACCTTGACCAAGCATACATTCTGTGTTTTAAACTACTTGACTGAAATAGGACCTTAGAGAAATGAAGTTTATTTACATGTTTTTTTTTTTTTTTTTTCTTTTTGAGAGAGGTTCACAGGTTCTCCCTATAGTCCCAGGTGGCCTGGAGCTTGCTTTGTAGACCAGGCTGGTCTTGAACTCACAGAGATCTGCCTGCCTCTGACTCCCAAGTGCTAGGATTAAAGGTGTGCACTACAATGCCCCACTAAAACACATTATTTTAAAGTATAAACTTTAGTCAGGTGTGGTCACACATGCCTTTAATCCTAGCATTTGAGAGGCAGAGGGAGGCAATCTCTGAGAATTCAAGCCAGCCTGGTCTACAGAGTGAGTTCCAGGCCAGCTGGGGCTATAGGGAGACCCTGCCTCAAAAATAAATAAATAAATAAATAACTTTAAGATGTCTTAGTAAGTTTGAAACAGGTTTTATCTAAGCTTGGCACAAATCTCTCTTTGTCCCAATGATGGTTTACCTATAGATTAAATGTTCTAGATATAAAACACATCCAAATATGGGCTACCTAAAATTTTTGTCTCAGATGCTGAAGGAGCATATGGGTAGGTGACAGTTTACACCCACTAAAACATTTGTCACCACACATCTGTAATTCCATCAGTTACCCTCAATAAAGACGAATAAAATGTAGACAAACCACTGCAACTTTGTTGAAATTGATTTGTCTGTTAGACTTGAGTCTGGGATGGAAGGATCAGTTCTGTCTCAGAGTTGGCTTTTAATGAATTCAAACAGTATATAAACGTTAGTTTATTCCAAGACCAATTAAAAATTGACAATACTAGAAGTTGTAAAACAAATAGGTATATGTTGGATCTAGTCACATTTGTTTTCAGTTGACTCTTTAATAGAACAAACCTCTAAAGTCATAAGAGATTAAAATATAAAACATGCATTCATATCCATGCACACGGTTTTTAAGGTGGCTTGTAGAAAGGGAATCACATTATTATTTGATACTTAGAAATATAAAACAGTTTTCAAAGTTTTTTCATTTAAATTGAATAAATATTTTTAGTTTGTGTTGTTAATCAGAATTTTTACTAATAGCTAGCAGTAGGCACTTCATTTGAGCCAGCAGTTTTTTCGAAATTCCGTAGGCAGACCCAGCTGGCCTCAAACTCCCACAGAAATCCTCCTGCTTCTGCTTCAAGAGTGCTGAACATAAAGTCTGTGTTACACCAATTAAAAGGCAGTTTGAAGTAGATTTAAACATGAGATTTAAGATGAGTTATTACTAAAAGGCTTGGTGGTGAGTGTGCACAAAGCAGGCAGATAGGTGGTGCCAAATCACAGGTCGCTTCTGATCAGGGAACCTGTAGGTAAAAATCCTTTTTTTTTTTTTTTAATTTTTTAAAGGTTTTTCCCTTACTCCAACAATTTTTTTTAAAATGCATTAGGGTTTGCTCTTGAGTATAGCCTTGAAGGTGAAACAAGTTTAAAATACCCAAAATAGCTGGGCGTGGTGGCATGAGCCTGTAATTCCAGCACTCGGGAGCCAGGCAGATCTCTGTGAGTTCAAGGCCAGCCTGGTCTACATAGTGAGTTCCAGGCCACCTGGGACTAAAGGGAGACCCTGTCTCAAATATCCCCCCTCCAGGAAAAAGATCAAAATAAATTGTAATGCCTTGGACTTTTTATTAATCAATCAATTAATTAATTAATTGTGCACATATTTTACTTAAAAGATGTTTAAGGTACTCGGGTTTCTATGTAAAAATATAACATTTTAATTAGGCATGCAGTGATGGAATTTTAAACAGTGGCAGTTGAGGGTGCTGTTGCTTAGGAGAGCTGTTGGTTTGCACTTCTCCAGGAAATTGATAGTTTTCCACAACCATCATTTACAAATTGATTATTTCATAATCTGTTGCGGTGAGGAGGGCTGTTGACCCATGGCTTTTCCCTGGACACCTAGACGTTTTCACAATCATCACCCCACCCAGCTACGATATTGTTTATTTCAAACCCAATGCTTTTTGGCAGATTGCCACACAGCTAAACATACACCAGGCCTATGGGCTGATTGCTCCTTTCAAGACCTATGCTATGTAGCCACAACCCAAGCTGTGAGGCTCCTACCTAGCTAGGAGCTGATCACTCCCCACAGTTCATAGTCTAGCTAAGAGTCCAAGTGTAAGTCCTTCGTAGCAGCAGATCATTGTATAGGCAGTGTGACATCACGTCCAGGGGCCAATCCAAGACCTATGTGTTGGCACTCTGTGAGAAGACTATGAGCCCAGTACTCTTCCTGTTCTTGCTAATCCCTGACTCGGTGCATTGTAACCAGTTGGCTTCCTGCTTCTCTGTCTTACTTGCCCCACCTGCCACCATGTCTCCTCCTTTATAATTAACTGTAACCCAAAAATAACCCTTCTTCCTTTAAATTTTCTCAGGTCATAGCAATAAAAAAGTAGCTAATAAGGTAACCTTTGAATTATTATAGTGGAATACCTAAAGCAGCTAACTTTGAAAAAGAGAGGCTTATTTAGCTCATAGCATCTCTTCATGACATCAGTGACAATGGCAAGCTGCACATGGGAGCAAGTGATTCTATCTTGAATAGAGAGGGAAAGGCTAGGCAGAATCCCACATTCCCTTTCAAAGACATGGTCCTGAGGTCCTCCCAGTAGGCCACACCTCTAAAATGTTCTGCCACCTCTCCATGCAGCCTCCCTAAAGACCAAGCTTCAGTAATAGACCTTTGGTGAATACCCAAACCATATCCAAATCATAACACTCAGAATTCAGGTTTGGATAGGTTTAGTTGGACAGTTGTAAATAGTGATTTAGTATGATTATGATTATGATTATGATTATGATTATTATTAATTGGGGGGTGGTTTTACGACAGGGTCTCCGTGTAGCCCCAGGTGTCCTGGAACTCTGTGTGTAGACCAGGCTGGCCATGAACTCATAGAGATCTGCCTGCCTCTGCCTCTGTGCTGGGATTACTTACAGGCATGCGCCTCCATGCCCAGCTCTTTTTTTTTTTTTTAAAGTGCAATTGCTGAAACTACTCTGAAACTATTTTTATAGGTAATATTATAGAATTTAGCAAATAAAGAAATGCTTTGCTATTATCAGGATACAGTGTTCTCAGTGAGAGAGGAACATACACCTAATCGCTGAAGTTAGTAGGAAAACTAGGATGGATTAGATTTGAAGGTAATGGTATAGCAAGTTACTAAAAAATATATTTATCATGTATATATGCATGTATTTACACAAAAGTACATTTCTAGGAAAGACAATGTGATAGTTGATCTTTGTTGCCAACTCGATGCAACTGGGAAGAGGGATTTTCAATTGAGGAACTTCTTCCATCAAAGTAGCCTGTGGGCATGTTTATGGAGCATTTTCTTGGTTGCTAATTGATGTTCTTTACAAGAAAGCTAGCTGAGTATAAGCCCAAGTAAGCAAGCCAGTTACAAGTGTTCCTCCATGTTGTCTGCTTCAGTTCCTACCTCCAGGTTTTTGCCTTCATTTCTTCAATGGTGGATTGTGACCAGGAAATGTAAACTCAAATAAATTATTTCCTCCTCCAATTTCCTTTTGGTCGTGTTTTTAATCCCAGCAACAGAAAGCAAATTAGAAAAGACATGCATGTGCAAATTATCTGATACATTCCCTATCAGCTAGAAACTTGGCCTTTAATATAGTGATATTATATATATATATATATATTTTTTTTTTTTTTTATAATAATGATATTATATTAAGAGTAACCAGACTCTTTGGACTGTTTCAGTCTGGGGCAGGGGAAGTACACTTATGAACCTGGATTGTTTTATTAAAGTAGAAGGTAAGAACTCAAGAAAGGGGATAAAAGAACTCATGCCTCAAAGACAAGGACTTAAGGTAAATCTAGATCATGGAGATGAAGTTGAGAAGAAGGTAATAGTCCAAACAACTAATATGCTCAATGAGTATTACAGTAACATGAAGAATAAATCAAAGCTACATGTCTAGAAAGGCAAGTATTTATAGGTTATATAGAATTTATAGTTTAGCCAAGTACTTTCCTTTAAAGATCACCAAAATGTTGGACTTTTATTTCTATGCCATTGTGAATCTGTGGTTGTTGACAACAAATAAAATTTAGTGTATTAAGTAAATCTTCGCTTTTGTGTTTTCAGGAATTCAAAATGTTCTCAACCTCTTTTGTGCAGTCCTTACAGAAAATAAGGTTCTCTTCCATTCTGCAAGTTTCCAGCGACTTAGCGATGCCTGTAGAGCCCTGGAATCTTTAATGTTTCCCCTTAAATATAGGTGAGGTTTTGGGTAATTTTATTTATTTTAAAACTGTGCATTACTTGTTGATAAGTTAAAATATCAGGACACAAATAATTTGCTCTACATAGGTTACAAAGTTAGATTATTATAAGAATCTTGATTCTAATAAAATCTAGCCTAGAGTTTGGGTCTTTTCCAAGTTGTACATTACTGAGTGTTGATTAATTTATTGAAAAATATTCAATTTACTTTGAACAGTATTGTTAGCAGTATTTAATTTTCTTTTGATGCAGATAAAATTCTTTGGTCCACGTTACTTGATACAAACAGCATAAGTTTTAGGAGTTATTGGAGTTCTGTTATTTAAGAGTCCTTATCTTTTTAAGGATTTAAGTCTATGTATAAAAGATAAGATATATGATGTTTTCTTCAAAATAACAGAGTAGAACATAAGTGGGTAGAAATACATATGGTTATATGGTGGCAATTGGCAAACCTAGATTAAATGCATGGGGCTTTATTATTTTTTATTTTTTTAAAGAGTGTATTTCATATTTTCTATAATTAAAAGTATAAAACATATTTTATTATTTTTTATTTATTTTATTTTTTATTTAATTTTATTTATTTCTGTATGTGTATGGATGTATTGTCTGCATGCAAGCCTGTGCACCCGTGATGTGCAATGCCGCGGAGGTCAGAAGAGGGTGTCGGATTCCCCTGGAACTGGAGTTCTCCTGGAATTGGAGTTTCAGACGGTTCTTGGCCACCATGTGGGTGCTGGGGATTGAACCCAGGTCCTCTGCAAGAGCGGTCGGCACTCTTAACCGCTAAGCCATCTCTCCAGCCCCTATTTTTTATTTTTTTAAAGAGTGTATTTCATATTTTCTATAATTAAAAGTATAAAACATATTTTACAAAAGGAACCAGTGATGGCTGGGAGCACTGCAGCATAGCGTATTATTCTAGTGTGGGCTTTGTGTTAGTAGAATCTCAGGAACTTAAGTTCGGACATCCTAGATAAAAGTTTAGACTGCCTCTGATTTTTTTTTTTTTTTTTTTTTTTTCGAGACAGGGTCTCCCTGTAGCTCCAGCTGTCCTGGAACTCACTCTGTAGACCAGGCGGGCCTTGAACTCACAAAGATCTGCCTGCCCCTGCCTCCCGAGTGCTAGGATTAAAGGCGTGCATCATCATGCCCGGCAAGACTGCCTCTGAATTTTTAATCAGTGTACTTATTGAGTGCAAATGTCAAATATAGAAAATGGAATTTGAATAATTAATACAGTAGTAAACAAGTTATGACATGATCTGGAGAGTGAAGACCTTCTCATTACTACTCTCTGATGTCAGGATTTTATATGAGGAAAAGTGCTTTAAGCAGTATTAAAAGATCCAAAGCGACTTGCTTAGAAGGAAGAAGGGATGAGGAGCCTTACCTGGGTTCCATTTACTTTGTTATATTTGATCATATCTTGAACATTTGATTTTGAAAATCATTCCTTTCAAGATTTAACAGTCATATCGGTATAATTGATAAATTCTAATAAGGGCAATTAAAAATTCATATTTCCATAAAAATGAGGGAACAAAGTTGGGGTGGTAGGGAGGTAGGGTAGAATTAATGAAAGTATTGAGAAAAATTGTCTCATAGTTGGGGGAATAGAAGGTAGTAGTGGATTTGGATGGTTAGGGAGAGTAGTGTGGAGCGAATATAATCAAAGTGCATTCCATGAAATTTTCAAAGGGGGCCCATAAAATAGTTTAAAAAGAGGATGCAAAGTTAGGGGGATCAGGAGGTAGGAGAACATCTGGGAGACATGAGGGGAAGAAGTTAGAGGAGGGGTGAAGGAGAATCAAAATACACTCCCTGTACTGTAGCTTGGTAGTGCACTCCTTTAATTCCATCACTGATGAGGCAAAGCCAAGCAGATCTCTTTGAGATCAAGGCAAGACTGGTGTACATAGTGAGTTCCAGGTCAGTTGTGGCTACAAAGGGAGATCCTATTTCCAAAAAAAAATCAAAATTTCATAAAAATCAGAGCAAAATATGTTCATAATGTGGGAAAATTATATATCTATGTATACATATAAAATGTTTTTATTTCCAGTTATCCTTATATTCCTATTCTTCCGGCTCAGCTACTAGAAGTTCTAAGTTCTCCAACACCTTTTATTATTGGAGTACATTCCATCTTTAAAACTGATATCCATGAACTCGTAAGTATTCTTTACTGTGTCCAGTGATTGAGTCTGTCATTTTTACAATGTCCAGTGATTGAGTCTGTCATATTTACAATGTCCAGTGATTGAGTCTGTCATATTTGCACCCTCCATCATTTTACTTTTTATTACTTTCAGATCTGATGCATTTCCACTAGAAAAGATTGAAAACATCATTAAGAAGTCTTAATTTACTTAATTTTGTATTACAACAAATATGAGCATTTAAAAATTTATTAATAAATTGGGGTTGGGCTGGGGAGATGGCTCATTATGTAAAAATGTTTTACCTAGGTTAGATTCCTAGAACACAGGTAAAAAACTAGACACATAGCACCTACGATCCCAGAACTTCTAGCAGAGACAAGAGAATCAGTTGGCAGATTGAAGGCCAGCCACCCCGAGTGAGCAGCCCAGAAGAAACAGAGAAATCCTGTCTCAAAAAGGTGGAAGGCCAGAACCAACTCCTGGAAGTTGTCCTTTGCCCTCTATATGTGTACTGTGGCTCATGTAGCCCCACCCCCTTTCTCTGCTTCTCTTTCTTTTGTCTCTCATACACAATTAATTAATTAATTAATTGACTAATTAGCAGGAAAACAGGGTTGCCCTCTATTGCCCAGGCTGATCTCAAATTTCTGATCTGAGGGGCTGAAGAGATGGCCTAGCGGTTAAGAGCGCTGACCACTCTTGCAGAGGACCCGGGTTCGATCCCCAGCACCCACATGGCGGCTAAGAACCGTCTGTAACTCCAATTCCAGGAGAACTCCAGTTCCAGGGGAATCCGAGACCCTCTTCTGACCTCCGCGGCATTGCACAACATAGGTCCACAGACCTACACGCAAATAGTACATTCATACACATAAATAAATAAAATAAAATAAAAAAAAATTTCTGATCTGAAAAGTCCTTTAACCTCACTCAGCCTTCTAAGTCGTTATCTAGTGACATGTGCCACAGTGCTTAGCTTTTAAATATTTCTGTATAGCAGATCAAATATATCCTTCTGTATTCCTCATGAGAAAAAGGATTAATAATCCATTAATTAATTAATTAATTAATTAATATTCATGCTTTTCTCATTAAAGAAATTATTTTTGTCTCTGTGAGTTCTAGGCCAGCCTGATCTACACAGTGAGTTCCAGGATAGCTGGGGCTACAGGGAGACCCTGTCTCAAAAACAAACAGATAAACAAAAAAAGACATCACAGTTGTGATGTGAAAGCATATACTATCTTTTGCCGTTCACAATTATTTTCTTCTATTCCTAAACCACCATGTATTAATCTCTGTTTTATTTCCTGCTTTGTGGAGTATTTTCTCCAAAAGTCACGTTTAAGTGAAGTATAAACAGAGAAAGTCTAAAAAAAAAAAAAAAGGAAATTTTTTTTGGTCTTTTTGTAGCCCTAGCTGACCTGAACTCCTTAGGTAGACCAGGCTGGCCTTGAACTCACAGAGATCTGCCTGCCTCTGCCTCCCAGTTGCTGGGATTAAAGTTGTGCGCCATCACACCTAGCTATATTAAACTTTTTATTTCATGTGTATGAGTGTTCTACCTACATGTAATGTAAGTGCACCTGTTCCATGCAACACATCCAGAAGCCAGAAGAAGGCATCTGATCCACCATGTGGGGATTAGGAACTAAACCCAAGTCCTCTGCAAGAGCAGTTAATGCTCTTGACTGCTGAGCTATCTTTCCACCCCCCTTTCCTTAATGTTGCATAACTTATTAATATTTTTAATGAGATTCATTAATAATGCCTGAAAAGTAATAAAAATCCGTTTTCAGATATTTCAAATTCTTGTGTTGTTGAATCCATATGAATACAAAAGAAACAAAAGATTGTTCTAGAATAGTATGCTTGCTTCTGGAGAGCATATACTGTAAAAGGGACTGTAACAAAACAAAGACCCAGAGTCACGAATCTAGAAAGTCTGCAGTGCCATGAAGTTATTTTCTCAGGTGAGAATTGATGTTTAATAGCTAAAAATTAATGGGGAGGAGGGGTAATGTTTTTTTTTAAGCTATAAAAGGCTGAAATAGATTTAGTGAGGATAGTGATAGAGAAACAAATTTCTGTCCAGTACAAGTGTCTCCCACTTTAGAGTTGCTCACTGGTAGAGTAGGTCTCCTAATGGGAGACTCTCTGAAGTGTGGTGAGCGCACATGAGGAGGGTGTGCTGCACTTTTCAGTGCAGTGCAGTGGGAATGGCAGATAGGTGACACTTTCCAGGGAGGATGAGGCAGTTTCTTTACCGAAAAGGTTCAGCTACATGACATTTGTGATTCACAGGCCCTTAAAATTTTGTAATTCTGCTTCTGTTGTTTTAAATGTCAGCAAAGAATCAAACTCTGTTGGGACGTATACAATAACTGCAGTTATAACCAGATCAGAGGTACCATTAAAATAACAAAAGAATATTCAACATAATTATAAACAAGACCCTCATATATACACTAATTAATTTTTAAATATTATTTGCTAAATATCTGTTTCACTTTGGTATCATCATATAAAAATATATAAGCTAATGTTTAATAAAAATTACTATGCCCCACAATTTGAAAGGCACATAACGAGAGAGGGATATGAAATATAGAGGATTATAAAAATTCAGGGATAGTGTTCTCAGATACCATTAAGCTAATTTTCCTCAGTCATTCTAGGAATGATTGGTTTGCTTGCTTTGCACGTTTCCCCTTGATTGGTAACTTTAGTGGTGTTAAACTCTGATTGGCTGGTGTACTTGATTGGTAACTTTAATTGTGATGCTAAACTTTGATTGGCTGGTGTACTTATAAATTACCCTGTAACCCGCACCTTGGGGCCACACTCCTCCCAAGTTGAGTGTTGGCCCAGTGTCATAATTAAATTAAGCCCTCCCTTAAAACTAATTATATATATATATATATATATATATATATATGTGTATCATGCCTATCATTTTTAGATAATTTTAGTACTGCTAAACATAGAGATAGAACAAACCACATGTTGCTAAATGTAGATTTAACATTTTTTAATTTATTTTTGTTTTTTTAGATTTAACATTTTAATGAATATCTTAGTATGAGTTATAATGTCATTGATGTAACAACATCCCTAATATTTTTTTTATATTTTGTGTAAGTTATTTTTAGATACAATCTTAAAAATGCTACAAATCGGGGGGGGTTAGGAGGATATTTTAGTTTGTTTTTTCTTTTATTATTGATTTTTTTATATGTTATTAATTTTATTACATGTATGAGTATATTACATCAATGTAGGTACTTGTCAAAAGAGGGCATTGGATCCCTGGAACTGGAGTTAAAAAAAGTTAGCCACCACGTAGGTGCTGGAAATCAAACCCTGATCCTTTGCAAGGTTGGCCAGTGAATGCTCTTAACCACTGGGCCATCTCTCCAGCCCTTTATTACTGATTTTTTTAAATGTGTATGGGCCAGGCGTGGTGGCGCACGCCTTTAATCCTAGCACTTGGGAGGCAGAGGCAGGTAGATCTTTGTGAATTCAAGGCCAGCCTGGTCTACAGAGTGAGTTCCAGGACAACTGGGGCTACAGGAAGACCCTATTTCAAAAAGACCAAAAAAAAAAAAGAAAAAAAAAAAAGAAGAAAAAATGTTGATTTTTCTTTTTTTTTGGTGTGTCGTATGTAGTGGGATGTCATAGTTTCAGTGTCTGCAGAGGCCAGAAGAGGGCTTTGGATTCCCTAGAACTAGAGTTACAGGTGGCTATGAACTGCCAATGGGTCCAGGGAACAGAGCTGGATCCTCTGAAAGAGCAACCAGTGCTCTTAACCACTGAGCCATCTCTCCAACTTTTGTTAATTTTTGAGACAGTTTCTCATATATCCCAGGCTGCCCAGCTAAACAGTATTCTTTTGATAGGTGTTCCTTTGTTTATTGGTTTTTTTTTTTTTTTTTAATTTTTTATTTTATTTATTTCGGTATGTGTATCAATGTACTGTCTGCATGCAGGTTTGTGCACCCGTGTCGTGCAATGCCGCGGAGGTCAGAAGAGGGCGTCGGATTCCCCTGGAACTGGAGTTCTCCTGGAACTGGAGTTTCAGACGGCTCTCGGCCGCCATGTGGGTGCTGGGGATCGAACCCGGGTCCTCTGCAAGAGCCGTCGGCGCTCTTAACCGCTAGGCCATCTCTCCAGCCCCTGTTTATTGGTTCTTATAATACATATTAATTTATTTAGGTTAAGGAATCCAAAATTCAATGACTTCAGCCAATGAAGGATTTTATTAGGATGTAATACTTCACAGAAATACCCCATTATGCCAGATGAGTTTGCTCTTGTTATCATTTACCATACCAGTCATCTTATTACTTGGCTTTTTCTACTACAGTTCCCTCAGGCATTGTCTTTACTTGAATGATTAATACTCAATTGCTGCTAGTTTCTTCCTTTGGAAAGAGCCACAAGAACATGGAAGAGCCTTATAACACTCCTGTCATGAAGGGCTGGAAACACACAGTGTTTTTTATGGTCTGTTGTTGTCAGTCATGTGTAATGCTTAATTTCAAAGGAAGCCCAGAAATAGAGAGTAACTGGGGAATTGTGAGTTCAGAATTCTGTTACTAGGAACCTCTTCCTCAACTGGGTCTTCTTGGTTTAAGGTAGTCAAGGTTAAGGTATTTACCTAACCAAGTGCATTTTATTAATTATTGGTTAATTTTTAAAAATCTTTTTCAGTTAGATGTAATTATAGCAGATCTGGATGGAGGGACTATTAAAATTCCTGAATGCATTCACCTCTCTTCCCTTCCGGAGCCACTTCTTCATCAGACTCAAGCAGCTCTTTCTTTGGTATGACTTTTTTTTAATGGTCTTTTTCTTTCTTAATTTAAATCTGAAATAAGATATCTGGAGTTAAAAATCATTGTTAGAGCTGGAATGTGGTGGTGCTCATCTTTAATCCTAGCACTCAGGAGGCACAGGCAGGCAGATCTCTGTGAGTAGTTCGAGGCCAGCCTGCTCTACATAGTGAGCTCCAGGACAGCTGGAACTAAAAGGGACACCCTGTCTCAAAAAAAAAAGAAACAAAAAACAACAAAACCCAACCAACCAACCAAAAAATCCCCCACATACATTGTTAGAATAATTATTTTAAGAAGACTTGTGTTTAAATCAAATATATTCCTTTTTAGTCTTTAGAGTAGAACTCTTCATTTACTAGGTAGTTATTTAAAGAAGTATACTTTGAAGTCTAATTGGATATTTGTTTCCATTCAGCATATTTGTAAAGGAGATATTATTTACCAAATACTGTGAGAATAAGCCTGTAAAGGACTCTCTGGTTCCCTCAAAACTCTATTGAAGTTTGCTGCTTCTGGTGGTCCCCACCTTCATTGTTGATGCCTCATTCCTCTTTGGTAACTACAAATGAGTATGGCAATACCTTGTCAATATTTTCAGTAAGATATGACTTACTGAAGCACCGAAAGTCCAAGAGTATGCAGTCAAGGTTTAAAATGTTGTGGCCTGGGTTTTTCACATTGAAACAAACTTGATTATTTTTTACTGTTATGATTCCTTAGGGGGGGAAACCCACATTAGTATGTGTGTAGATGTGCACATGCTTACACACATGTGCATCAGGGAACACCTGTCCTGTTATTCTTTAGTTGCTATCTACCTTGTTTTTGAGACGCGGTCTCATATTGGTCTGGAAGTCACCAAATAGGCTAGGCTGGCTACCTGGTAAGCCCCAGGATCTTCCTGGGTCCACTTCCTCATCACTGGGATTTTTTCATATGAGTTCTGCCAATCAAACTCAAGTCTTCATTTTTGCAAGGCAAGCATTTTACAAATAAGCCATTTCTCCAGTCCTAAAATACATTTTAATGACAGTTTTTTAGGTTCTCCTTTATCCATAATTAGAAAATCTGACCTTAGAAATTCTGTATTCCTTTTCATGATGTTAGTAGAACTGAAGTCTTCGTACTCTTCTTAACAGTGCAGGACAGGCTATTGAAATTAATAGAAAGGATTTTACTCTCAGAATTTTGTATTAGTCTTTATTTTGTTATATGGCTATCTATAAAGGGGAAATATTTAGAAATGTTTCTCTAACTTTACCTAATAGAATCTGTACTCTCAAATCCAAGGTATGGTAGAGTAGGAAAAAACCTAATACAAGATTAAGTTTACATTCTACCATTTGACAACATTAAGCAAATCATATCCCTTCACTAGGACTATATTCTAGTGTTTATAGGATGAATGCTTTATTTCACACAGAGATGAATAGGCAACTGTTTCTCAACCCAAATCATGGAGAGAATTTAAAAAGAATTTTTTTATTTTAATAGTTATGGGCTTTTTCTTTAAGATTTTATTTTTGTTTTAGATGAATGAATTTTATTTTAAATTTTTTTATGTATATGAATGTACTGTCTGCATATAGGTTGGTGTACCCGTGTCATGCAGTGCCATGGAGGTCAGAAGAGGGTGTCGGATTCCCCTGGAACTGGAGTTAAAGACGGTTCTTAGCTGCCATGTGGGTGCTGAGAATTGAACCTGGGTCCTCTGCAAGAGCAGTCAGTGCTCTTAACTGTTGAGTCATCTCTCCAGCCTCAGTTATGGGCCTTTTATAATGTGCGTTTTAAGTGATACTAGTGACTACAAAGATAATATCTAAGAAAATACTACATTTCAAAGTGAGTTGATTTAAAGAAAAATATGAACTATGGAATAACAGATGACAGACACATAGATGTAGCAAATAGCTGAAAAACTAGTATTCTAGTAATTGAAGAATTTAATGTTTCTAGAATTCTTACAATAGTATTTAAAGCATCTGTGATTATTTAACAATGCTATTAATAATTTTTCAGTGGTTAAATGCCAAAATTAGCTAAGATTTTAGTTCTTAAGACAGTGATTCTTGGTAGAGATTCTGCTGCATACTTCAGCCTGCAATATTTATGCCACTAAATGTGTTTAATGTATGCAGTTCACTTGTGGTGAACTGTGTTTGTTACTACAGTTATTAAGCTATAATAACTTATATATAATTAAGCTATAATAAGTTACAATAATGGATTATGTGCTATAATACATAGTATAATTTAATAGGAATAAGAGATGGGGGGGCTGGAGAGATGGCCTAGTGGTTAAGCGAGCCAACTGCTCTTGCAGAGGACCTGGGTTTGATCCCCAGCACCCACATGGCGGCTGAGAACTGTCTTTAACTCCAGTTCCAGGGGAATCTGACACCCTCTTTTGACCTCCGCAGCTTTGCATGACACAGGTGCACCAACCTACATGCAGACAGTACATTCATACACATAAAAAAAAAAAAGGAATAAGAGATAAGAGCTTGTATATTGTCCGGCAAGTTCCAAAAGGAGATCAGATTTAATATAATAGGGAAGCTTTGACAAACAAGTATAGATTTATTTTGGTTAGCAAACAGTTGTCATCAAATAGCAGTACATTACTTGAATTGTATAACAATAACCATGGATGATTTTATAGGCACCAAAACAACTGCAGAAATGACTTGATGACTGGTTGTATTTGCTGTCAGCATTTTAGTGTTCATTTTATTTTGAGGAAGGGTTTCACTATGTATCACAAGCTGGCCTCTGATTCATAATCCTCCTACCTTAGTCTCCTGAGTGCTAGGATTCCAGGTGTGCATCATCTGAAAGATCCGGGTTAGTGCTGATTTTAAGGAGTGTTTGATTCTCTTGGCCTGTTCTAAATACACTGTTGACAACCTTTGTTTTTGTGGTTCAGGGGAGTGAATTCATTGCTTTGCATATGCTAGGCAAGTGCTCTTCCACGAGCTCCATCCACCCACCCCTTTTCTTATCTTGAGGTAGGATCTACTTGTAGTCCTACTGCTTCAGCTCTGTGTATCTGCCATTACACATACTGTATATTCATAGCATTTATACTGTGCTCCTCCGCACTCTGCAGTGCAAAGCTCAAAATCTTACTGCCCATTCCTCAGTATTTTGGGGGCGTATTTTAATGCTTATTTGTGATTAAGGATTCTTTCAGACAGTTTATGACCGATGGGTGATGCACTGAATTTTGTTTTACCAAGATTAGATTAATTCCACCCTCTCCACTCTCCTCCCTATGAAGAAATGCAAGTCTGACCTCTCCTCTCCCCTTTGCTACCTCCTTACCCTGTTTCAGATGTCTTATCTCTATGAGGATTGTTTGTTCCTTTGACAGATGTCCTCCAACCCGAACCACTGCAGGATTTCTGTGCCAGTTAGTCATCTTTCATCAGCACCTGACAGACATGACTTCTTATCCTGTTATTTTTCCTCAGTATTTTAATTAATTTGTTGTTTTCTGGTCTTTTTAATGTACTTTTTGTTTTATAAACTTTAAAATTTCAGAAATTAATTTTTGTTAGTATATAAAATGAGTGTTGACATTTCATATATATAAAATTATACTTTCCTGTATCCATCTCTTATTACTCTCCTTATTCTTCCTCTCCATTCCCACTGATCATCTTCTTCCCATGACAATAGTCTCCCTCTCCTTTTATGTCACCTATATATTTATGTCACCTATATATTTAAATCTGGATTCCACACATCAGAGAAAAATATTTGTCTCTCTTTCTCCCTCATTACCTTTTTTATTGCCCCTTCTTTCTCACTCTTTACACCTTCCCTTCTCCATGGAATCTCACTTCTTTTATGTGTGCGTGTGTGTACGTATGTATGTGTGTATTGAAATTGGTTTGCATCTATGAGAGAAAATATGTATTTGTGTTTTATCATACTTGACAGGATCATCTCCAGTTCCATTAATTTTCTAGAAAAGGACATAATTTAATTCTTACTTAGATTTGAATAGAACTTAATTTCCTTCACTCATTCATTCATAAACATCTGGACTGGTTTAATACCTTTGTTGTTGCGAATAGTGGTGCAGTAAACATGGATACACAAGGATGTTGTAGTATGCTAATTTAGATTATTTTCAAGATACACCTGAGAGTAGTATAGCTGAATCATATAGAAGTTCTCTTACTTTTTTGATGAATGTCTATATTGATTTCCACAGTGGCTGTACTAGTTTACATTCTTACCAGGAATGTATAGGTCCTCTTTCCCCACTTCATGGCTAGCATTTGTTGTCATTTGTTCTCTTGATGATAACCATCTGACTGGAGTGAGATGGAATCTTAATATAGTTTTAAAAATATTTTTATTTTATAAGTGTATGCCTGCATGTATGTAAGTGCACCATGTCATGCAATGCCCAAGGAGATCAGAAGAGGGCATCAGATCCCCTGAAACTGGAATTGTGGTTTTTTAGCTGCCACATGGTTGCTGAGAATTGAACCTGGGTTCTCTGCAAGAACACCCAGTGCTCTTAACCACCAAACCATCTCTCCAGCCCCTTAATATAATTTTAATTTGTGTTTCCCTGATTTCTAAGGATGTTCATAATTTTTTTCAGATGTTTATTAGTCATTTGAAGTTCTTTTGAGAACTATCTGTTCTATTCTTTGACTGATTTCTTGGTTGAATGCTTTGTTTAATTGATGTTTAACATTTTGAGTTACTTGTATATTCTAGTTATTAATTCCCAGTCAGACATAGAGTGAGCAAAGGTTTTCTCTAATTCTGTAGGCCGTCACTTCTCTCTCTTGTTTCCTTTGCTGTTAGCTTTTTAATTTCATGCAATACTGTTTGTCAGTTCTTTGAGCTCTTTCCTGAGCTATTGGAGTTCTTTTCAGAAAAAACATGTGCTTATGTGTGTATCTTGAAATGTTTCTCTTATGAGGCTGGAGAGATGGCTCAGGGATTAAGAGCACTAACTGCTCTTTCAGAGGACCCGGGTTTGATTCCCAGCACCCACATGGCTGCTAAGAACTGTCTTTAAGCCGGGTGTGGCGGCGCATGCCTTTAATCCCAGCACTCTGGAGGCAGAGGCAGGCGGATCTCTGTGAGTTCAAGGCCAGCCTGGTCTACAGAGTGAGTTCCAGGCCATCTGGGGCAATAGGGAGACCCTGTCTCAAAAAGACAAAAAAAAATTATTTCCTTATTAAAAAAAATATTTCTCATATTTTCTTCTAATAATTGGAAGGTTTCAGGTCTTGCATCAAGGTTTTTGGGTAATTTTGAATTGATTTTTGCACACGATGAGAGCTAGCAATCCAGCTTCATTCTTTCTATGGTTATCATCTCTCAGGACTGTTTGTTGAAGGGGTTATTATTTCTCCAAATTATGTTTTTGACACTCTGTCAAAAATCAGGTAGTCATGGGTTTATTTGTGGGTCCTCTATTCTATTTCAGCAGTGTACATTTCTGTTGAGTTTTTAGTTATATTAAGAATCATTGAGCCCAACGTGGTGGCACACACCTTTAGTTCTGGCACTTGGGATCAGAGGCCAGCAGATCTCTGTGAGATCAAGGCCAGCTTGATCTCCATATAGCAAGTTCTAGGCCACCTAGAGGTATAAAAAGACCCTGTGTCAAAACAAAACAAAACAAAACAAAACAAATGAAAACCATTTAAAGCAAATGTCTGTTTTAAGGAGGAATGAACCACCTAGACATACAGCATTGCTCCGATGTTCTCTTTCCACTGGTTCCTAATCTCTCATAGTTTGCTGTGTATTTGTTAGAACTGTACATACTCACATATATGTATATCAGTTATGCATTTATTTACTTATGTGAAGTTTATTTTGTTTTCAAGTAAGTGAGACTGGATTTTTCTAAAAGAGTTTTTCTCACTAAATATTTTGTCTTGAGATTATTCTACAGTAATACCCACAGAGCTGTCAGTTAAGTGAGTTGTATTTCATAGTGGGAATATTCCCAAGAAATTAAGGAATAGATTTTATTAATCTTAGATATCTTACTTAATAAAACTTGTTTGCTTTAGATTTTGCATCCTGACTTGGAAGTAGCAGATCTTGCTTTTCCTCCTCCACGAACAGCTTTATCCCACTCCAAAATGCTGGTAAGAAACGTAATATTAAACCTTGATACTTTAAAAGAGTACCATACCTTTATTTGTAGGTTGGTTAAAGTAGCCGAGTAGAATTAGAGTTAGAAGACCACCAAAACTGAAACTGCTGTTCTCAGAAGGTTCTGCATGGCTAGGAGAAGGGGATCTGACTCTTTGTTCAGTAGGCAAGGGTAAGCGCAGGAAACCAGACCCTCAGTCACAGCCTGGAAAAGTGCCCAGCATAAGGTGTGGGTTTTTCTGGTTTTGTGGTTCTGAGTGTCAAGCCAGTGCCTCACTCATGCTAGCCAAGTGTTATATATTCAGCACTAAGGCAAGGAATTTTTTTTTTTTTGTCTTTTTGAGACAGGGTCTCTCTGTAGCCCCAGCTGTCCTGGAACTCACTCTGTAGACTAGACTGGCCTTGAACTCACAAAGATCCGCCTGCCTCTGCCTCCCGAGAGCTAGGATTAAAGGTGTGCACCACCATGCCCGGCTTAGGGCAAGGATTTTTAAAAGAGAGGATACTTAGAACAATAGAACAGTGCATGTTGGTTCTAGGAGAGAATAAGTTTTCGGAGTAAGCATGCCAAAGGAGTTTCAATGAAGAATCATAAAAGAGTAAAATGTTAACAAAAGCCCCTTTTTATTTTTGCCAAGTTTATGTCTTAAAGATAAAATTTATAGTCAGGAGAAGACTTAACACATCAAGAGTCTTGTGAAAAAAGACTTAAATGATCTTGACCATCATTTGTCCGTCAAGTAAGGCATTGATTAAATAATCATGTAACTTCCCTTGATAGTTTTTCAAATATTTTATTATTTTTACTTTATATATGAGTGTACCGCCTGCATGTGTATAAACGCAATTCTTTCATGGAGTGCCCACAGAGGTCAGAAGAAGGTATTAGATCCTCTGGAACTGTAGTTATGTATGGTTGTTAGCACCTTGTGGGTGCTGGGAATCAAACCCTGATCTTCTGCAAGAGCTGAGCTATCTCTCCAGCCCCTCCTTAATAGTTTTAAAACTGTTTCTATTAAGACTATGAATGACAAGACACATTTTAATCATATTTTATTAGAATAAGATAAATTTTCGCCAGGCATGGTTGTGCACCCCTTTAAGCCCAGCACTCAGGAGGTAGGCCAGAGGTAGGCAGATCTCTCTGAGATCTCTCACAGTGAGTTCCAGGCCAGCTGGGTCTACAGAGAGAGAGACTGTCTAAAAAAGACAAAAAAAAAAAAAAAAAAAAAACCCACCAAATTTATAATTCAGATAAATAATGGAAGAATTTTATAAACTTTTAAGAATACAGTCTTTTGAAGGCAGTTTTCCTTTATATTTGTACCTATTTTTTTTGTCAGATACAAAAATCAAAAGACTTGGGATATGCTCCTTCCTCTAACATAGTGAAAGAAGAGATCACACTGGGGCATGGTGCACACACCTTTAATCCCAGCACTCCTCTCAGGAGGCAGAGGCAGGCAGATCTCTGTGAGTTCAAGACCAGCCTGGTATAATAGAGAATTCCAGGACAGCTGGAGCGACAGGGAGACCGTCAGAGAGAGAGAGAGAGAGATTGAGATTGGGACTATTTTTCTTCTAGAGGAAAGCTATATGTACTTGAGGCAAATTCTCTTTGGTTCAGTAGAAAGAACAGACTAACCTGGCCAAGAACAGGGTAGACTAGAGGCTTGTTGCTTAGAGCTGCTCCAGATGAGAGAAGCATCAATGCACAGACAGGATTGGTCTTTCAAACGCTGTTCTATTTTCTTTACAACTTTTTAAAAGAAATTAAATTACCTAATATGTTTCTTCTTATATTTTCAGGATAAAGAAGTACGAGCAGTTTTCCTTAGGTTATTTGCACAACTTTTCCAAGGATATAGATCATGCCTACAACTTATAAGAATTCATGCTGAGCCAGTAATACATTTTCACAAAGTAAGATACAGTATCATATCTATCTGTTAGTGGACTCTCATTTATTAAAACAACTTAGTCTTTCTATCCATCTATGTTGGTCTTAATTTATCAAATGTGATGACTTAAGTCTCTGCTTTGTGTGGTACATGACAAAAGAATACTATTGAGCTGACCTGTTTTAGAGTATGTTAATTTTAAATGTTTTTTAATACCTACTTTTTCTTTCTGACTTAACAGATGATTTTATTTTTATTATTGCTTATTCTTTACATGTAGTATTTCAGGTATCAGATAAAAACCCTTTTGGAGCCAGGCGTGGTGGCGCACGCCTTTAATGATAGCAATTGGGAGGTAGAGGCAGGCGGATCTTTGTGAGTTCCAGGACAGCTGGGGCTACAGGGAGACCCTGTCTTGAAAAGACCAAAAAAAAAAACCTTTTGAGAGAACTATATTTTAGGACAATGTATAGTTATACATAATGGTATTCAAACAGACTTCAATTTTTCTATTTTTATTTCAACTATTTGTCGCCTTCCAAGTGATAAATTATCATTTCACATTTTTTTCTTTACAGACGGCTTTCTTGGGGCAGCGTGGTTTGGTTGAGAATGATTTCCTGACTAAAGTACTCAATGGAATGGCATTTGCAGGTTTTGTTTCAGAAAGAGGCCCTCCCTATAGAGCATGTGATCTCTTTGATGAGGTATAGTTCTTAT
This sequence comes from Rhizomys pruinosus, assembly GCA_009823505.1. Lineage (NCBI taxonomy): Eukaryota > Metazoa > Chordata > Mammalia > Rodentia > Spalacidae > Rhizomys > Rhizomys pruinosus. The sequence goes on along the minus strand of VZQC01000176.1, from coordinate 1,067,170 downwards.
CAAATATATGCATTATTTATAGACATAGACTAATAATTAAAAGAACACATTATTTTAACATTTACTCAAAATTATAAGCATATTAAAAACATGAAGTAATCTGAATATTAATGCTTATCAAATCTAGATATTTATAATTTGGATTAGAAAAATTGAGTAAATCTTAGTCCCCTTAATACTCCCTTCCCCACTGGCATCTTCCACGTCTTACACACGCATGCACGCACGCACGCACGCGCACTCGCGCGCAAATTCGTACACTCTGTCATTTGTGCCAAGGCCCATTGTGTCAAGTTAGTGTCCCTAGAGGTTCCTCAGTACAAGTTTATCCACTGAGGTCTAGTCAGCCCATCCAGAGACCCTCACTGTAAAAAGGTCATTCTTTCTGAATACTGGATTAGAATGGGTAGATCTGTTGTTCTGTCTTTTCTAATGAACTTGTTCCTTGAAGGAAGAATTTCCGTTATTCCTTTTCTTTTTTAGTCTGTTTACCTTCCTACAGTTCTTTTCTTTTCAGCCTTGTACACCTCACAGAGTTGTCTCAGTAAATTAGTTAATAGTGACAGGGGGCTGGAGAGATGGCCTAGCGGTTAAGAGCGCCAACTGCTCTTGCAGAGGACCCGGGTTCGATCCCCAGCACCCACATGGCGGCTGTGAACCGTCTTTGACTCCAGTTCCAGGGGAATCCGACGCCCTCTTCTGACCTCCGCGGCATTGCACGAGACGGGTGCACAAACCTAAATGCAGACAGTACATTCATACACATAGAAAAATAAATAAATAAATAAATAAATAAATAAATAAATAAATAATATAAAAAACAATAGTGACATGGACTCGAATATATATCATTGAAGATAAAAGGAGTCTAAAGTCCATTTTATTTTGGATATTAGGAATCTGGAGCCCAATAATTCAAGCGACTTGTTCCAGATCAAGCGACTGTCCACAGAGTCTGATCAACTTGACATGAACATTTTGTTCATGTTTTGTAAGTTAAATAACTATTTGGAGACTTTCTGGCCTTCTGAAATTCTCTTGAGTATGCAAATTCTCTTGATTAAGACCTCTAGAATGAAAAGGCTTCTTTGAGCTCCAGTGGTAACTGTTCCCAAGAGTCACTGAGGAGAGACCACCAGCAGTCCATGGATGTGATAGTCTATCCATGGATAGAAAGAGGAAGACCAGTACAGTTCTGAAATACTTTGTTTTAAAAATAATATGTATTGGGGCTGGAGAGATGGCTCAGTGGTTCAGAGCACTGCCTGCTTTTGCGGAGGACCTGTGTTTGATTCTCAGCACCCACATGGAGGCTAACAGCCACCTGTAACCCTAGTTCCAGGGGAACTAACACCGTCTTCTGACCTCCAGGGCATTGTACGACATGTATGCTCTTAAACACACATAGGCTTTTTTTTTTACTTTATACACATAAAGTAAAAAATAAAGTATTAAAAATATGTACTTTAGATGTTTTTTGCTTTCCAAATTGTATGAAAATGTTTTTAAATTCAACATATTTTGGTATTGATGTTTTTCTGTCTGATTCTATTTCAAAGTTGGTAGCTTTTGAAGTAGAGAGAATTAAAGTTGAAGAAAGTAACCCATTGAAGATGATAAAGCACATTCGAGAACTAGCTGAACAACTATTCAAAAATGTAAGTATATTAAGTCAGTTTGTAAAGTTTTATTACATTGTCAAAATTTAAAGCATCATTCTAGTAAAAATCCTTACACCCTTGTTATAAATCACAAGAAATTACACTTGATACTGTATATCAAATATATCGATTTTTTTTAATGAGTCACTTATGTCAATCACTGTATTACGAAAATGTCTCAACCTCATTTTTTCCCATTCATCTTTTATCCTTACTGTGATATTTCACTTGGGCCTTATACTTAATACATAAAGTATAAACACATTGACGGTCAGAAGTACCTTAGCTAGCACTATAGAGTGCTCTGCTTTAGCATAGTATAATAGTTGTCAGCTCGTCAATCATTTAAGTTCCATTATTTTGAATAGTTGAGGTGAAAAGCTATAAGAAAGAAAAAAAAGTTGCAATGAGCACAGAAACTCAAAAGTTGAAATACTCCCTGGATAGAGGAAATATAAATTAAAAGGGTTAGGATGTGATAAAGTAGAGGAAATATAAATTAAAAGGGTTAGGATGTGATAAAGTATGAACTAACTATTGGAATATTAACAAATAGGCGATTTTATGATGGCAAGGAATGACATACTTTTGGAATAATGGATGTTGGCTGAATTAGTGTTTGTCATTCAACCTACTTTTGAAGCTTTTGATTCTTTTTGCTAAGGAACATAAAAGTGGAAAATGTGTCCCTCCAGGGAAAAGCAGGACTTGGTATTAATACTCTGGCTCCAGTGTGCATTGTTTAATTTAGTTATTTGATAAGACTAGATACTGAATCATTAATCATTGCTTTGTCATGTTTTTTGCACATTCTAGTTTGTCTTCCATTGCTGTGACAAAACACTCTGACTGGGGAGGAAAGGGTTTATTCAGCTTACATCTCCTGGGTCACAGTTCATCACTTAGGGAGCCCAAGGCAGGAACTGAGGGCAGGAACCTGAAGGCAGGAGCTGAAGCACAGTCCAATGGAGGAATGCTGTTTACTGGCTTGCTCTCCTGGCCCATGGCCAGCCTGCCCTCTCATACGGTACACAACAACCTGCCCAGGGTGGTACCACCCATAGTGGGCTAGGCCCTCCCTCATTGCTCGACAATCAAGACAATACTCCACAGATGTGGCCACAGGCTAGTCCAATGGAGCCAATTCCCCAATTCAGCCCAAGTTGACACTAAAGCTATCCAGCACAGGGAGCTTGTAAGGAGGGACAGAGACAGAGAGACAGAGACTGTGTTGAGGATTAGAGACTGAGTCTATATTTCGGATTAAACCCAGGGCCGTGTACATGCTAAGTATCCATTATACATCTGAGCTATTCCACCTGCTTACTCAATTATGTTCAAGTTTTACATTTAGAGTATGACCTTCCTTTATGAGAAATAATTCTTTCTGAAAGATAAAATTTCAGAGATTACATATTAAACAGTTTTTCAATTTTGAACTGTCCTCATTTAACTTTTGCTACAAAGTCGAAGAATATTCCTTTATTTTATTTTTCAGTCCTCAGTTTTGACAGCAGACTTTGCCTAATATATAAAAGAAACAGTAATGTGATTAACACATGTTGAAATCTTTACTTGCAGCATTCTTTTAAAAAATTTTATTTTTTAATTTTTTAAAATTTTATTTATTTTCATATGTGTATGAATGTACTGTCTGCATGTAGGTTTGGGCACCCATATGTACATGAATGTATTGCTTGCATGGATGTAAGTGCACCTGTGTCATGCAGTGCCCTCGGTCAGCAGAGGCTGTCGGATCCCCAGAGTCGGAGTTAATAGCCAGTTGTTAGCCACAGTGTGGGTGCTGTGCATTGAACCTGGGTCCTCTGAAAAAGCAGCCAGCTCTCCAGCCTCACACAGAGCATTCTTGTGCCTGGCAAGAGATTTGTTTAAAACTTTGATTATGTAACACAGTGGTACTTTATTTCTTTTTCTAAGAAGGAACATTTTATATCTCTAAATGTATCACTTTTTTAAAAATTTTATTTATTTCCGTATGTGTATGAATGTATTGTCTGCATGCAAGTCTGTGCACCCGTGACGTGCAACGCCGCGGAGGTCAGAACTCCCCTGGAACTGGAGTTCTCCTGGAGTTGGAGTTTCAGACGGTTCTTAGCCGCCATGCGGGTGCTGGGGATCGAACCCGGGTCCTTTGCAAGAGCAGTCAGTGCTCTTAACCGCTAGGCTATCTCTCCAGCCCCCATAGTGATGTTTTTAAGTAATCATAATTAGATATTGCATTGCTTTGTAAAAGTTTGCCTTATTAAGACTCTTTCCATCCTGTGAGCCTTTACTGACTTTTCTAAAACTCTAATTCTATTCAATTTAATTTAGTTGATACCACTCATCCACTATGTACTTACTAAGTATCTACTAGTGTCAAGATTTTCTAGGTACATGGTTCTCCTACCTTTCAGAAAAGACACGTAAACATGATGAGTCAGAATTTGAGGGTATCTCAGTGGATTGTCATTCCTTCTAGTTGTAAAATTCTGAAGTTGTGATGGTCTCAACATTGCTGAAGATAAAATTAAAACAGAATACCATGGTAAAATTACATTTGGGTCATGCAGGTAATCGAGAGTAAGAAAAGGGGTTTTGTCAATGTGTAGAAGGTAATCCACATGGTTCTATTTTATTGGTTTGGTTTTTGTGATTTAAAATTATGTTTTTTTTGGGGGGGTATTTTTGAGACAGGGTCTCCCTGTAGTGCCAGCTGGCCTAGAGCTCGCTCTGTAGACCAGGCTGGCCTTAATCTCACAGATCCACCTGCCTCTGCCTCCCTAGTCCTGGGATTGTTTTTAATGATTTATTTTGTTTTAATATTGCTATGAACACATGAGGGAAAAATTAATTTTTTTTTTTTTTTGGTCTTTTTGAGACAGGGTCTCTTTGTAGCCCCAGCTGTCCTGGAACTCACTATGTAGACCAGGCTGGCCTTGAACCTATAGAGACGGGCCTGCCTCTGCCTCCCTAGTGCTGGGATTAAAGGTGTGCACCACCACACCCGACTTATTTTATTTTATTTTTTTTAAAGATTTAGGGCTGGAGAGATGGCTCAGAGGTTAGGGATGCTGACTGCTCTTGCAGAGGACCTGGTTTCAATTTCCAGTACCCACATGGCCCCTAAGAACCATCTTTAAGCCAGGCATGTTGGGACATGCCTTTAATCCCAACCCTCATATCAGCTCCTAGCTCCTAGGGCCTCTAGGCCCAAGTGAATATTCACACAAACAGCCGGGGTCTCCCAGAGCTCTTATCAGGTGGGTTTTCAAATTTTGCAATTTTTAAAAAATATAATTTGATACTTATATTTCCTCCTCTATTTAAACCTCCCTTTATCTTCCTGCTCAATATAATGTACTGTATTATATACAGAAGGTCTACAGAGTCTTAATTTGTGTCCACAAAGTCCTTCAGTGTGGGTCCATCCACTGGAGCCTGATTAACCTACCAAAAGTCCCATGCTTGAAATGGGCCGTCTCTGCTTCTTCCAGCAGTCGTCTATTGCCACAATTCTTACGTGGGGTTCAATTCTTACCCACTTCCTCATGTCTAAGTTGGGATTTTTGCCTCTTGAGCTTGCATGGACTTGTGCATGTTGTCACCATTGCTGTGATTTCATATGAATAACTGACCAGCTATCTGGAAAACTATTTCCTTGTGGTCATCCACCACCTCAGGCTCTTGGAATTTTTCTGCTGTCTCCTCTGCAATGATTCCTGAGCCTTGGAAAGGCAGAACTTTGATATAGGTGTCCTGTTCTGGGATAAGCAATCTGCAAGCTTTTATTCTCTGCTTGTTGGTTAGTTGTGGATGTCTGTGTTAATCACCATCTGTTGTATAAGGACATTTCTATGGGTAGAACATTAAGATGTCAGTTTAGAGCCAGGCATGGGTCACACACCTTTAAGACCAGCCTTTGGGAGGCAGAGGCAGGTGGATCTCTGTGAGCTCAAGGCTACCCTGGTCTACATAGTTAGTTCCAGGACAGCTGGGGCCACAGGGAGACCCTGTCCCAAAAAGACCAAAAAAAAAAAAAAAAAAAAAAAAGTCAATTAAGTATGATAACTTTTTAGTAAAAAAACTAGTATTAGATTCTCACCTGGGTCTTGTGACTTGGGTAGCCTCAAATTCCTAAATCTGATACCAATGTGAGGTGTGGGCTCCATCCTAGAAAGTAGATCAGCCCAGGGCCAGATGGCCACAGTGCAGAATTCTGCGAAATCTTCAAAGAACTAATACCAATACTCTTCATATTACTTCATAAAATAAGGGAACATTCCCAAATTCCTTCTATGAAGCCATTATTACTCTAATATCAAAACCAGGCAAAGACACAACAAAAAAGAAAAATATAGACCTATCCCTCTGATGAACATGGGTACAAAAATTCTTAGTAAAATACAAACCAAATGCAAGAACACATCAAAAAGATTGTCCACCATAATCATGTTGGCTTTGTAGCAGAAATGCAGGGATGGTTCAACATACTTAAATCAGTATATGTAATCCATCACATAAATAGGCTCAAGGACAGAACCACAAGATCATCTCATTAGATATAAAAAAGGCCTTTCACAAAATCCAACATTCATTCATGATAAAAGTCATGGAAAATCTAGGGATACAGGGACATATCTCAACAGAATAAAGGCAATATACCACAAGCCCACAACCAACATTGTACTAAATATAGAAAACCTGAACAATTCCATTTAAAATCAGGAACAAGACAAGGATGTCCTGTTTAACATAGTACTTGAAGTCTTAGAGCAGTAACACAAACAAGGGAGATAAATAAAGGGGATACAATTTAAAAGGAAGAAGTCAAAGAACCTTTATTTGGTTTGTTGGGTTTTTGTTTATTTGTTTGTTTGGGGGGTTTCTTTTTGAGACAGGGTCTTCCTAGGTGGCCTGGAGCTGGCTCTGTAGACCAGGTTGGCCTTGAACTCAGAGATCCACCTGCCTTTGCCTCCTAAGTGCTGGGATTAAAGGCATGAACCACCACACCCAGCTATTTGGTTTGTTTTTGTTTTTTGAAATGGGGTCTTCCTGTAGCCCCAGCCTGCCTGGAACTCACTATGTGAATGAGAGTGGCCTCCATCTGACAGATTCACCTGACTCTGCCTCCTGAGTGCTGGGATTGAAGGCATGTGTCACCATGCCCATCTTATGGATCTGTTTTTAACTAATAAGGTTTTTTTGTTTGTCTTTTTTTTTTCTTCACAAATCATATTTTTAAAGTTCCCTTTTGATTATTTTATCTTTGTTCTTGGGTTAGAATTGAGGCATGGTGATGCCGTTCAAATGTTTGTAAATACTTGTTGCATTTAACTGGCCTGTGTATATCTAGCCTGTCTTCACTTCTTATGAAAGCATCTTTTTTTTTTTTTTTTTTTTCAAGACAGTGTCTCCCTACAGCCTGGAACTCACTCTGTAGACCAGGATGGCCTTGAACTCACAGAGGTCTTACTGTCTCTGCCTCTTGAGTGCTAGGATTAAAGGCATGCACCACCATGCCCAGCTTAAGACAATTCTTAGCCACCATGTGAGTGCTGGGAATCGAACTCCGGTCCTCTGCAAGAGCAATCGGTGCTCTTAACCACTGAGCCATCACTCCAGCCCCTATTAAAGCATCTTAAACACACCTTTATTTTTCCAGTTTTCTTCTCAACATTCCTTCATAATGCCCTTTTCTTCATATTTCAGAAATGTGAGTTTAATGAATTGTAATCTGAGTTAGATCTTGATTTCTGGAACTTCCTAAATAAGAAAAAGATTGGTAACTTCAGAATAAGGAAAATGTGAAATAATGAAGATTAGCTCCATTAGAGACAAGTTACAGAAGCACTGGTAGAGTTTATATTGCAGAGACTGATGTCAAAACTTCCCTACAACTTTTCCCCTATGTCCAATTTATAATACTGAGGGCTGCCCTTAGACTTCCAGTGTCTGTGTGAGAGCATGTTTTCCTGCTTACTCCCCTTATCCCTGTGATTAGTGATGTACATGTATATATGACCACTGTCTATATACAATAAAATGTTAGAATACATCAAGGTACGAATTTTATAAAACTTCCATTCTAAGGCTTTAGGAAATTATTTGGATTATGTATTTTATGTAGTATGATTTTTGTAGTTTGTTTTGTACCATAGTCATATGTATTTGCTTGACTATGTAATTTACCTGGAAGTTTTATTAAAAGGGAAAATTAGAGAATTTAGATTCTGTTATAAATGGAGAGTCCTATTTGTCCCCTATTGATAGATTATTGTCCACCATTGTATTAGTCACTTTCCTATTGCTGTGATAAAACCACCATGAGCAAGGGAACTTATAAAAGGAAGAGTTTATTTAGGCTTATGATTGACAGTTCCAGGGAATCAGAGTCCATTGTGGCGGGAAGCATGGTGGCCGGGGCTGGAGCAGCAAGCCAAGGGTCACATCTCGCAATGAGCACAGGAAGTAGAGAGAGTGAGAGGCTGGAGACCACAAGGCTTGTTAAACTCACCTGCCCCCAATAATGTACTTCCTCCAGCATGGCCACACCTTCTAAGACCTCCAAGAACAGTGCCACCAACTGGAGACAAAATGTCTGAATAATTAAAGCCTAAGGGTACATTCTCATTCAAACCACCACATTCCACTTCCTGGCCCTCATAGGCTCCTGACCATATAAAATGCAAAATGCATTTAGTCCAACCTTAAAAGTCCCAATAATCTTTACCAGTCTCAATTCTATTCAAAAGTCTATCATGCAAAATCTCTTCTGAGACACAGCCCAATCTCTTAACTGTAAAATCAAAAGGCAAATTACATACTCCCAAAATACAGTAGAACTGAATACACATTCCCATTCCAAAAGGGAGAAATAGAGGCGTAGTGAGGAAATACTGGACCAAAACAAGACCGAAAGCCATCAGGGCAAACACCAAGTCCAGTAACTCCATGTGCAACTTCTGGGACTTGACTTCCAAAGGGCTTAGATGGCTCAGCTCTTCCAGCTTTGCTTGCAACATACATCTCTTTCTTAGGCTGGTACCACTCCCTGTATGCAGCTCTCCTTGGCAAATATCTCACAGGTTTGGCATCTTGAATGTCTTCTTGGGGTCTCCGCTGCCAACCAGGCTTCAAATTCCCAGCTTCACACAATGGCCTATCAGGGCCTTCTTTATTCAGGGACGCCCCTGCTGCACTCTGCATGTCCTCTGTGGCTCTCTGAAACCGTGGAGGAAGAACTGATGACCTCGTCACTCTTGCAAACTTCATGCCTCTAAAGCACCACGTGAATGAAACTGCCGAGTTTGGCTGCAAGTTCGGGATGGACTCTCTCCTACTTTAACCACATTTGCAAATTTTCTCTGCCCTGGACTTGTTGGAGTAGAAAACGCTTTCAGTATTTTCCTTTCAAAAATTGGAGGCTTAGCTGGGTGTGGTCTTGCCCTGAAGGTACTGATTCTGTTGTTTACTTGTAAATCTCAAGGCCTCTCCTTAATCACTTTAGTCTCCTTATCAAGAGGAACCTCTCCTTCACATGCCTTGGCCCCACCTTTAATCTTCCTAGTGCAGTTTTCAGATCCAAACTGTACATTCTGCATTTCTTTCTGCCCCATCTGCTCTTCTTCACTGTAGATCTGTACAGTATTCACCATCAATAGCCACACCACCATTTCTACATTAGGCTGTCTTGAAATATCCTCCGCCAAAGACATTAGTCCATTGCTTTTCAACTTCGCATCAGGCAAGCATTTGGGCTGTGGGCAAACTGCTGCTAGACTCTTTACCAAAATATCCCAGTTGCGCCGGGCGTGGTGGCGCATGCCTTTAATTCTAGCACTTAGGAGGCAGAGGCAGCTGGATCTTTGTGAGTTCAAGGCCAGCCTGATCTACAGAGTGAGTTCCAGGACAGCTCGAGCTACAGGGAGACCTGTCTCGAAAAGACAAAAAAAAAAAAAGTGTGTGTGTGTGTGTGTGTGTGTGTGTGTGTGTATCCCAGTTGCTGCCTAAGTCTTTATTTTCCCCTGGAACTACATTTTTTGCAGCAATGCTTTCTTCCAGGTTTCTACTAGAATGGCCCCTTAAGCTCTGCTTACAGTAGCCAACAGCTTTTCTAGCCTAAAGTTCCAAAGTCTTCCACATTTCTCCAAACATCCATATGGTCAGGTTCTTCACAGCCAACACTCCACTTCTGGTACCAAATAACTGTGTTAGTCACTTTTCTGTTGCTTTGATAAAACCACCATGAGCAAGGGAACTTATAAAAGGAAGAGTTTATTTGAGCTTACGATTGACAGTTCCAGGGATTCAGAGTCCATTGTGGCAGGAAGCATGGTGGCTGGGGCTGGAGCAGCAAGGGTCACATCTCGCAATGAGCACAGGAAGCAGAGAGAGCGAGAGGCTGGAGACCACAAGGCTTGTTAAACTCACTAAGCCTGCCCCCAATAACATACTTCCTCCAGCACGGCCACACCTTCTAAGACCTCCAAGAACAGTGACACCAACTGAAGACAAAATGTCTGAGTACTTAAAGCCTATGGGGGACACTCATTCAAACCACCACAACCATTGATGCAAATGTGTGTTAAAATCCTATGGCAGATTCTAGAGAGATGGCTCAGCAGTTAAGAGCATTGGCTGTTTTTGCAAAGGACCTGTGTTCAGTTTCCAGTAACTGCATAGCAGCTAATAATCTGTAACTCTACTTCCAGGGGATCCAACTGGCCTCTGGAACTGCATGACACTATATCTACTTACATAGATACAAGCAAAACACTCTTATACATAAAATAAAATAAAATTAAGCCCCATGGTAAAGCAAAGCTTAAATACAGGTACTGTCATTAAAAATAAAATGTTTATATTGTTTACATTTCTTCAGAAACCTAGTATATATATATATATATATATATATATATATATATATATATATATAGAAACTCGCCAGGCATGATGAATTAGGCCTTTAATCCCAGCACACAGAAGGCAGAGGCAGGTGGGTCTCTGTGAGTTCAGGGCCAGCCTAGTGTACATCTTTGAGTTCCAGGCCAGCTAGAGCTATTAGGAGACACTCTCTCAAAAAGACACCCCCCCCAAAAAAATAAAATAGAAACTCCCCATCTGAAGTAATGTCTCTCAAAAATGCACAACCCCCATCATACCTTCCCATCCTATGTAGAGACATGATCATTTGGGGCAATATCTGGAGATATTTTGGTTGTTATAGCTGGAAAAACTGTCCCATTACCATCTAGAGAATGGAAGCCATTGATGCTTTCAAACATTTTACAATGTAATGAAGACAAAGAATTATCATGTTTAAAATGCCAATAGTATCAATTTTGAGAAGCAGATTTAATACATTAAAGTGAAGCAATCACACCATAAATGTGAAAATCTCATTACCAAATATATTAATGTTAAATGTCAGACAGTAATGCAACTGAGAATTGAGAATGTTACAGTCATTCAGTATCATCATGTACAGTGCCACACAACTCAATTATGTTATTAGCATTTTGTGATTTACCCCAGTGATAGTATTGTTTTAAACTGTATTTGGATGGATTTGTCTTATCCTCCAGAGCACTAGGAATAACTAACTGGTAGCCATTAAGCAATTTTGAATACCCGAATTAATCTGGGAAAATTGGTCATCTATAACAAGGTCACATTGATTTAACATTCACTAGGAAATTCAATATTTAGGAGGGATATTTTCCCTAGTGGCTATTGTCTGCTTTGGATTTCCAGTGATGTCTGAGATTTGTTTTGTTTTGCTTTGCTTTGCTTTTGTCATGAGTGACTGGCCGTTCCATAATTCCCAAACATATTCTCATTTAGCCTGGCAAAGGGAGAAAAAAAATCTTTTTCTAGACCATATGATGTATATGTTCATAATTTTTTTTCAAGACTGAGGAAAATAGCATGCCAGTATATATTTGTACTACATCAGGATTACAGAAACCATGCCTTGAAAATCATTGTCAGAATTTGAAATATACTAAATGATAATGTTAAATTTACCAACTATTTCTCAGGAAGTTTATTTTTCTAGGCGTACATACAATTTTTTCAGTGCCTAGCGTGCTTAGTTGTCTAAGTCTATAGTTGTTATTCTGTATTTGCACTTCTCTGGAATTGGAGTTGAAAACTTGGCCACTGCTTTATATTGTAGGAAAATAATGTATTTCCTGTTCAGCAAAATCAGAGTAGCATTTTTAATGAGCTCAGTAACCTTCAAGGAATTAGTCCATACTCATTCTAGTTCCAAGTAAGAGTAGATATTCTAGGACTGAATACAAGGAACCCGTATCTGAACTTCCTGTCATTGCTCCTTTGTTCACAGGTATTATGGGACCAAGTAAGGTTTCAGTTGGCATGTGTAGTCCGTTAACGCTTATCATGATGCCCTTTAGGGGGCAGCAGTGCATAGACACAGCCTCTAGGAAACCAGCTACTAGCCTTGAATCTTCTAAACACAGTATGCCATGTTTAGTAAATTTTAACCTAAGGTCTGCATTTTGGTGTCATATTTTTCTACAGTTACAACTTTGAAGTTTTGGGATTTTTGTTTACAGTATTTCTGATTTGTTTCTGTAATGATTAAATATTTTTAAAATAAATGTAGTGTAGACTTTTGGAAAATATCCTTAAGTTGGTATGTGTCCTCTGGAGATAGGTGTAGTGTTTGTATGTTTGTGTTGTGAGAACTTTTCTGTAACAGCTTGTAACAGTCCTCACAAGACCCTTATGAAGTAGGTCTTGTTATTATCAGTAGAAGTGAAGAAACTAAAATGTAAGAAGAAGAGTGAATTAACACTGTACCAGACCACACTACTGGTAAAGTGACCAAGCAGGGTTTTGAACCCCAAGACATTCTGAAATCAGAAAGAAGGAAATAGAAGTACTTTGATATACTACTTCTCTCATTGAATTATCCAGCCTTCCCCCTGAGTGGTAATGCCCCCTGGTATTAGAGTGGTTCACATTTACTCTTGTTTCTGGATTCTCTGTGTGAATTGTCTTTTTAACCCTTCACTAATACCAGTTGTCATGCTTTCACTTTTTAAGGTTTATCAAGCTTTGATGTGTCTGGAAACCTTGAATCTCCCATTTTCTCTTTGGTTTAATCAGATCTCTTTTTTGGGGACAAAATGCCTGAAACAATTAACTTAGAAGGAGGAAAGATTTATTTTGGTTCTATGATTCGAGGTGTTTTTTTTTTTTTTTTCGGTCCATGGTCTCTAGACTCTAGTTTTTGTTGTTGTAGCACAGTTCACTATGACAAGACTGCGTGGTGGGAGAGGCTGCTCATCTCGCTATGGCTAGGAAGCAGAGGGAGGAAGGGGCCACTGTGCCAAGATCCCTATCAGGGTAAATATGCAATGACCTAACTTCTTTCTCCTGAGTCCTGCATCCTAATTAGCACTCCAGATAGAACCAGTGGCTATGATTATGCCTAATTAGGATGTGGACCATTTAAGATCTACACTATGTTTTTGAATTTCATTGGCTATTTATGGGTCTTTTCTATAAAGTTCAGGATAAATATGTCATATTACATATTTTGACTAGAAGTAACATGTATATCCTTTTTTATGTGTGTATAATATATATATATCTATAATTTTTTATGTGTATGAGTGTATTGTCTGCATGTAGGTTGGTGCACCTGTGTTGTGCAATGCCGTGGAGGTCAGAAAAGAGCATCAGATTCCCCTGGAACTGGAGTTAAAGATGGTTCTTAACCGCCATGTGGGTGCTGGGAATTGAACCCGGGTCCTCTGCAAGAGCAGTCGGTGCTCTTAACCACTGAGCCATCTCTCCAGCCCCAACTTTATTATATTTTTTTAAAAAATATTTTATTTATGATTTTTATTTTATGTGTGTGAGTGTATTGGCTTCATGTAGTAAGTGCACCTGTATCATACAATGCCTGCAGAGGTCAGAAGAGGGTATTGATCACCCAGAACTGGAGTTACAGACGATTGTTAGCCACCATGTGGGTGCTGGGAACCAAACCCAGGTCTTCTGTAAGAGCAGCCAGTGCTCTGAACCTCTGAGCCATCTCTTCAGCCCCAATTTTATTTTATTTTATTTTTTTATTTTTTGGTCTTTTTCAGACAGGGTCTCCCCTAGTAGCCCCAGCTGGCCTGGAACTCACTATATAGACCAAGCTGGCATTGAGCTCACAGAGATCAGTCTGCCTCTGTCCCCCAAGTCCTGGGATTAAAGGCGTGTGCTACCCATGCCCAGAGTAGTCCCAATTTTAAGGTATTTATCATGATTATTATTTCATGTGGGGGTTTTTTATTACTACAAAAATTAAAGAGGAAACAGAAGTAGTAACTAATTCAGGATTCAAGGTCCGTATGAATTACCATTTCAGTTTAGAAAAAAAAATATGCCCAGGATGTTTTGAAGAATTGATAATTAAAAATTTTGAGAGTAGAAATCATGCCTGAAAACCAAGGCAAACAGGGTTGGGGAAATGGCTCAGTGATTGAGAGTACTAGCTGTAGAGGATCCAGGTTTGATTCCCAGCACCCATGTGTTGCCTAACACCTGTCTGTGACTTCTGTTTCAGGGGATCCAACATCCTCTCTTGACTTCCATGGGTATTATAGGCAGATAATACACTGACATACATGCAGGCAAAACACTCATACACATAAAATGAAAATAAATAAAATGCTTAAATATTTTAAAAGTGCAAGTAAATATACTCTTTTTTGATAAAAGCAATTACAAATACTACAGTGTCATTTTTGCTAATCCTGGCAAAATTTCAGAACTTTTAAAAACATACCTGATTTTGTATTCTCAGGAGCATTATACAGTAAGCCTTGGTATATCTCTTAGGTAGAGTTATTTGTGCATATCATATTTTGGATAGAGCAAGAACTAAACCTGGGCATTTTAACACTTCCACTGTTGACTAAGAAATACTAACTGTATCCTCTGGCCTTAACCTACCTTTTCTTTTTCTGGGTCTGGGCCAGATAAGCAAAAAGAATTGTGCAGAGCAATTTCTATTAGATGATGACAATTGGCCATTATTAACTAAAAAGAGCATGTTACAGGATACTAATGAGTGTAGTCTGCACAATGAATAGCATAGGGTCAGTGAAAATAAGGAATGTTTTGGTGGCAAAAGGATAATAAATGCTAGAATTTGTCTAAGACTAGTTGTAAAGCAGCCTTTCCAAGAGAACTTTATAGAACATAGGAATTCCATTCTGCCTACTATTTGAAACTTAACTTGATGCCAGATAAAAATTCATACCAGTTCTAAGATTATTTTTAAAATGTTACCTGGTAGCATACACAAAGTCCTAGGTTCAATCTCCTATACCCAAACAATGAAAATAAAAAATAGTTACACTTTTAATGTGTTTTAAACAGTTTATCCTACACATTATAGTGCAGTAGGAAGTAGCTTAAGAGTGTCTGCTACATGGTTAGCAGTTATTGTTTTGTTTTATAAAAGCCATACTGCATCACACATACACAAATAATGAACAAAAATTTTAATATTGAGTTAGAGATATGGTTTGACAATTATGAGTCCTTGCTGCTCTTGCAAAGGACCCAAATTCAATTCCCAGTTCCCATATCAGGCTGCTCACAACAAATTACAACTCTAGCTCAGGGCCTCTTTTATCCTCCACTGGTACTGCATGCATATGTATAGACACACACAGATAAAAATAAAAGTGGTTTTTTAATTTAAAAACTAAAGCCTTTTAAATTGACTGAATGAATAAAGCATTGGCCCTTGTGGTGCTTTATTTTAATGAGACAAAGTTAGACAATAAATAAAATTCATATTATGCGGAAAAGTTATATGTACTGAAGAGAAAAATATAAGGGAGAGATGTGATCATTAAGGATGAATTTAATTTTATGTAAGGTGGGCAGAAAAAAATGGCATAAGAAATTCAAATTCAAATAGGGTGGGGAGGCATTCCAGGCCAAGGAAATAGTTGTATGCAAAAGCCTTGAGGCAGAAACAGGAAGCCCTTTATGCCTAAACCAGAATGGATATATGACTTAATTTGTAGAAACCCAGATCTTACAGTCTTGTAAGTAAGAACTTTGGGTTTTATTCTGATGGAGAACCATTTGAATGAACAAGGTTACGTGATGATCTGTTATACTTTTTTATTTTTTTATTATTTTTATTTTTAAATTTTATTTATTTATGTATATGTATGAATGTACTGTCTGCATGCAGGTTTGTGCACCCGTGTCGTGCAATGCTGTGGAGGTCAGAAGAGGGTGTCGGATTCCCCTGGAACTGGAGTTCTCCTGGAATTGGAGTTTCAGATGGTTCTCGGCCGCCATGTGGGTGCTGGGGATTGAACCCGGGTCCTCTGTAAGAGCGGTCGGCGCTCTTAACCACTAGGCCATCTCTCCAGCCCCTGTTATACTTTTTTAATGACTAGGGGCAGAATCAGACCATTTAGGAGACCATTATTTTGGGTTGAATGAAGGAGAGAAGTAATAAGGTTATTAACATTCTTTTAAAGGTAAAGTCCACGAGGTTGGCAGAAAAATGAATAATTGACTCTCAGAGAAAGGGATTTAAAATGACCAGTGTTTTCACAGGAATGATTAGAAAAAATAAACATGCCAATTATTGCAGTAGGAAAAGCTGAAGAATATAGGTTTCTAGGTGGGCTCCTTTATAGACCTATATTGAATATGTTATTTTAAATCCAAGTGGAAATATTTTGTATAGATAGCTAAATAGATGGGTATAGGATTTGAAAGAAAGTTCAGGGATAAATTTTGAATCATTGATGGTTTTGTAGTTAACAGTAGGAAGTGAAAATGATCTCCAAGAGATTTAAGTGTTAATAGAGTAGAGGCCCAAGGATTGAATATTATAGTCCCTATATAATTAAGAGATTAGGAGGGCAAGAAGTAAACAAAACTTTAGCAACAAGACTAAAAGCCAAGTAGAAGAAGCATTCATAGAAGAGGATGACCAGCTGTCTCAAATGCTGCAAGAGTATCACAGAAGAGATGTGATGGTGACATGCTCTTCACTGTGGCGTGTGTGTGACTATGTAATCATTCCCTTGTCTGTCCTTAAGAGCTCCTGTCCCCTTTCCTACTACTTTGCATTGTTATGTTAACCTTTACATAATTTTACCTGTATATGATATTGCAGGAGAATCCAAACCCTCATATGGCATTCCAGAAAGTTCCACGCCCAACAGAAGGATCCCACTTGAGAGTTCATATTCTTCCTTTCCCAAAGATTAATGAAGCCCGGGTTCAAGAACTGATACAGGAAAATCTTGTGAAGAACCAGAATGCACCTCCTGCTACACGAGCTGAAAAGAAATGTGTAGTGCCAGCAGGTCCACCTGTTGGTATGTAAAGTTTGTCTGTTTGTTTATATATTTTAAAAATAAACCTTGGGGCTGGAGAGATGGCCTAGCAATTGAGAGCACCGACTGCTCTTGCAGAGGACCCAGGTTTGATCCTCAGAGCCCACATGGTGGCTGAGACCCGTCTTTAACTCCAGTTCAAGGGGAATCCGACGCCCTCTTCTGACCTCCGAGGCACTGCACCAGATGGGTGCACAAACCTACATGCAGACAGTACATTCATACACATAAAAAATAAATAAATTAAAATAAATAAATAAACCTTTTATGAGATGGGTGTAGTGATGCATTTCTATAATCCCAGCACTTAGGAGACTGAGGCAGGAGGATCACCACAAAATTGAAGCCAACTGTGATACATAGTGAGTTCAAGCTCAACCTGAGTTACACAGTGAGCCTCTGTCGCAAAACAGTCTCAGTCTCTATCTCCCCCCTCCCTCTCTCTCTCTCCCCCTCCCTCCCTCTCTCACCCCCTCCCTCCCTCCCTCCCCTTTCCCTACCTTATCAAGATATAAGATACCTTTTATCAAGATATAAGACCCAACAAAGAAAAGCAATACAATTCCATGTTTTTTTTTTATTTTTATTTTTTTTATTTCTGTATGTGTATGAATGCACTGTCTGCATGCAAGTCTGTGCACCCGTATCGTGCAACGCCGCGGAGTTCAGAAGAGGGTCTCGGATTCCCCTGGAACTGGAGTTCTCCTGGAATTGGAGTTTCAGACGGTTCTCAGCCGCCATGTGGGTGCTGGGGATCGAACCCGGGTCCTCTGTAAGAGCGGTCTGCGCTCTTAACCGCTAGGCCATCTCTCCAGCCCAATTCCATGTATTTTTATAGAATGTACAAACTCACATAGCTTGGTCAGAGCATTGTTAACACTCAGAAACTGTTCCATTCAGTACCTTTCACAAAGAGTGATAATTACCTAACCACTGCCACTATAGGACATACCTATTTTAAAACAGTTTTATTTAGATGTAGTTTACATACCATAAATATCTAAAATATGTAATTCAGCAACTTTCAGTATATCCACAGTTATCCAACTACTGTCACCATTTAAAGGACGTTTTCTTAAGCCATATAAATGCTTTCCGTTGTTAACAAAGATTTCCCATTTCCTTCCAGAAATACCTCTTCTCCAGATGAGATAATCTAGTCCCTGTCTTCAGAGATTTACCTGTTGGGGGGGCATTTGATATAAATGGAATTATATGCCATATGGTGTTTTGTGACTGGCTTATTTCATTTAGCATAATATTTTCAAACTTTTTATAGTAGCATATATCAGTATATCAGTGCTTTTATGAATGAATCATTCCACAGTAGGGAAAAAATACATAGACATTTAATATTTTTAATCCATTCATGAAATGATGGACATTTGAGTTGTTTCTACTTTGAGGCAAGTGTGAATAATGCTACTGTGAGCACTGACATACAAATTCTGTATGGATGTATGTTCGTTCTTTTGACTACATGCCTAGGAATAAGATGGTGGTTTTATATGATACTCTATGCTTCAGTGTATTGAAAAACTGAGAAATTGTTTTCCAAAGCAGCTATACCATTTTACCACTCTAAGAGCTATGGATAAGGATGCAGTATTTTCAACCACCAAGATGTTGTAGCTCTTCGTGTTTATTGGCATTTATTTATCTATCTTCTTTAAAGGATGTCATGTTTATCTAATTTTAATTTTGATTACTTAGTATGCAGTTATTTTAATTCTCTGTATATTTAAGTAATTCCCTTTTTAGATACATGATTTGCAAATATTTCCTCCTTTTTGTGGATTATCTTTCTTTACTGATATTTGTCTCTTTCTAGCAATCAGAGATATGTAAAAGTCTCATAATAGTGGACATATTTCCCAATTAAGCTCTAGCTCAGTTTTTTTTAATATATTTTGAAGTTGGTTTACTTCATACACATAGATTTGAAAGTGTTAAACAACATATTAGTGATTTCTTTATCATTATGAAATGTGAACTAAATTGTACTTTCAAGGGAAAATTTTAATTCCCATATGGTAAGCATGCTCATAAGAAAATACATTTTTTCTCATAACTCAGCCAAAAGAAAATTTCAGAGATTAGAGATTTCAGAATCAAAACTTTATAAAAGTAATATTGCTGCTCTTTCAATAAAGTATGCAGTAGTATAATTATAAGATGTTTCCTAGTATAAAATATAAGTCAGTGTATGCCACTGACTTATATATGTGGGAAGCACTAGACTCCATATTTCAGAATGAACATTTGAGACAGAAAATTCATCTGAAATAATCAATTTTCCCATTATGGTCATTATAAAAGTTTAATGTTGCATGAATAAAACTTATTGGAAGATGACAGCTATATAAATTCTATAAGGGCTGTATTGTGCCAATTGATTTCTCTTTTTAGAGAAGATGTCACTGTAAGGGAAGGCTGGGCAGTGAGTACCTAATTCATCTTCATACTGTTTTTGCAACTTTCCTATGAGCCTATGATTATTTGAAGAGTTAAACTTTTAAAAACATTATTTGGGGGCTGAAGAGATGGCTCAGCAGTTAAGAGCATTGCCTCCTCTTGCAGAGGACCCAGGTTTGATTCCCAGCATCCACATGGCAGCTAACAATCGCCTGTAAAGTAAGTCTGAAGCTTTCTTTTGTCTCCATGGGCATTGCATGATATGGGTGCACCTACACATATGCAGGCAATACACTCATAGACATAAAATAAAAAAAAATATCTTAATAAAAACATTATTTGAAAAACATAATATTTGTATTCATGAATATGAAGGAGAAGTGAATGAGTAAACTCTTTATTTACTTCAAGTATGTAAGGAGATGAAAACACCATGCCTGTAGATCCTGCAGAAGAGCATAAAATACAGGCACCCTTTCTTGTTGGCTCAAGGATGATGTGTTTGACCTCATTTGTATAAATGATGTTGTGTACTTCTCTATGAAAAGTATGCTTTGTTTTTCTTTACAAACACTACTTTCATTTATATCTTTCTTTTATTTGATTCTGTTTTATTATTTTTTATTTATTTTTTGTGTATGAATGTACTGTCTGCATGCAGGTCTGTGCACCCATGTCTTGCATTGCTGAAGAGGTCAGAAGAGGGCGTCGGATTCCCCTGGAACTGGAGTTAAAGACGGTTCTCAGCCGCCATGTGGGTGCTGGGGATCGAACCTGGGTTCTCTGCAAGAGCAGTTGGTGTTCTTAACTGCTAGGGCATCTCTCCAGCCCCCTCATTTATATCTTTCTAAAATGTATGTATATTTCCCCCTTGGGGACAGTGTCTTACTTTGTAGCCTAGTGATCCTTCTGCCTCCAATTTCTGAGTGCTGGATTATACATATACACCATTATTTAGTTTGATATTCTTTAGTAAGTTAAATTGATTTAGGTAACTTTAACCAGAATTTTCCAACCCTGTGTTACAAAGTTAAAGGCACTAAGTTTATAGAAACAAAGGACAACTGTGGAGCTGGACAGATGGCTTAGAGGTTGATGGCTCTTGCTGTTCTTACAAAAGACCCTCCAGCACTCATATCAAGTGATTCACAACCACCTGTAACTCCAGTTCCAGGGTACCTGCACCAAGTGCACACATAAAGGGACATAATTAAAAGAAAGCAATTATAGGGCTGGGAAGATGGCCTGGTGATTAAAATCACTTGGTGTTCCTACACATTCAGTTCCTATTGCCCACATGATGGCTAACAACCATTAGCATTAGCTGTTGCCTGTGGTCTAGCACCTCACACATTTTCTATTGTATTAGTTTGTTTAAAATTGAAATGTGAAACTTACCTTTGTTTAATAAAATTTTGTTTTGTGCTGCAAATTAATCTGCCTAAGAGTTAATTAGATCATGAGATTCTATCCAGTGAAATTATTCATTGACTAGCCTGACATTTCGAACCTTGAAAATGTAATTAGTGATTGTGATGTAACAAGAAAAAAATACTAAAGTTGGTCATGTTAAACTCTTAAGTATTCCTTTGCTTGTATAGTTTTAATTGATTTTTCTTTATATTTATTGACTAGTTTCAATAATGGATAAGGTGATGACAGTTTTCAACAGTGCACAGAGACTGGAAGTTGTTAGAAACTGCATCTCATTTATATTTGAAAATAAAACTTTGGAGACTGAAAAGGTAATAAAACACCATTTTTTCTATTATTTCCCTTTCAGATTTACATTTTAAAGTTGACATACTGGCCTCTTCTCAAATTCTGCACCCTTTCTTAATAAAATGCTTTTTCATTAAGTAATTTTTAAACAAATAATGCCTAAGGTTTAAAATGGAATGCAAGCATTTGCGTACAAGAGAAATTTGGTAGTCATCTTTTTCCCTCCAGTTATGAAACATGGCTTGTGAAACCTCTTTTTCACATACTACTCAGAAACTTTATTTTAAACATAATTTTATTTATTGCAAGGAATCTAGTTAAATTGTGTAATGAAATCTAGGAATTGCTACTCAGCTTAAACGTGGCTCATTGAAGTTTCTTGCCTTCTTCAGTGGAACATGCTGAACATGACATAATCTTTTTGGTACTTCATGGTCACAGTTCTTAACATCTGTTACTGAGGGTTGATAAACCATATACTGTTGTTTAGCACTGCATAAATGACCCTTTTCCTTTTTACGTTTGAGAGTTTTGTTGTTATTTATTGGTTGTCGTTTGGTTTGGCTTGTCTTCATATTTTCTTATATTTACAGTGTTACATATTTTCTGTCATTTCTCTGGCTGTTTCTTTTTTTTTTTTTTTTTGGGTTTGGATTTGTATCTTTGAGACAGGAGCTCTAGACTTGAACTCTTGAGCCTCTTGCCTCACTGATTATATCCCTGCCTTTAGCATTATTATGTTCTCCTATTCTGAGACTTTTTCTTGTTTATTTGCACCTTTGTTCTGTTCTTTACGTTTTACAAATTAAGCTTATATTAGTATATGCAAATTAGCAAGCCTTAATGAAAGGAGACATTCTTGAATGTTCTTATAATCAGAGTTTAATGCATGCATTTTATAATAACTTTATTTTAACCTGAGTTTTTTTCTTTCTCTTTTTTACAATAATGAAATAGGGAGATGAGATTGTAGAACTTTCCACTCAGAAATTCTGTATTTCACCAGTTTTCAAAAGATGTCCTCCAAGTGTCTGTTAGCTTTAAGTTATAGACTCAGCAATAGTCACTTTGGCCATTAAAGTTTTGTTAAGTCTAAAAACAAAAAAGTTTTGTTAAGTCTAAAGGGGGGGGTGGTAAATTTTTCTGTTTTCTAAATCTATTATAGAAGCTATTTGTAACTTGTGATTCATTCTTGGTTAAAATAAGCAACTAGCAATCTACCTGCTTTATAATTGGTCTTAATAATGAATCACCTGTTTCCCAGGAACACAGTTCTCATAACTTTGTTACATACTTAATAGGATGTATGTGCATATTCAGTGTGGGTGTTTGAAAGTTTCTTGTTTTCCTATTGGTACCTTTTAGTCACTTATAATTTTCTTATCTTCAGACCCTTCCCGCTGCCTTGAGGGCCCTTAAAGGAAAAGCAGCTAGACAGTGTCTCACTGATGAACTAGGTTTACACGTCCAGCAAAATCGGGCAATATTGGACCATCAGCAGTTTGACTACATAATAAGAATGATGAATTGTACCCTACAGGTAATTTTCAGTCATTTCAGATTATTCCTCTTGTTTTGGAAATACCTTTTATTTCTTCAGGAGATGTATTATTTACTGAAATTTCAAGTTCTTGAGCCTGATGAGTGTTTCTATCTTTGACGTTCTTTCCTATATTTTTTTCTAGAAAATATGGTATTTCACTAATTTTTTTTTTGGTCTTTTTGAGACAGGGTCTCTCTGTAGTCTCAGCTGTCTTGGAACTCACTATGTAGACCAGGCTGGCCTTGAACTCGCAGAGATCTGCCTGCCTCTACTTCCTGAGTGCAGGGATTAAAGGTGTACACCACCACACCCACCCAGCCCACTATTACTAAATTCTATAGTCATAGCAACTCCTTTTTAGTCAGTTCTGGTGAATAATCCAATGATGAATGAATTGTTTTAAAATTTTTTTTTTTATTAATTTTATTTATTTCTGTATGTGTATGAATGTACTGTCTGCATGCAAGTCTGTGCACCCGTGTCGTGCAATGCCGCGGAGGTCAGAAGAGGGTCTCGGATTCCCCTGGAACTGGAGTTCTCCTGGAATTGGAGTTTCAGACAGCTCTCGGCCGCCATGTGGGTGCTGGGGATCGAACCCGGGTCCTCTGCGAGAGCGTCGGTGCTCCTAACCGCTAGGCCATCTCTCCAGCCCCTGATGAATGAATTGTAAGAAACAGTCTGCCACAGGCTTCAGAATATGTGTGTGATCTTATAATAACAGTCCTTACAAGAAAAATAATAAGGTGGGGGAGGGGAAATTGCAGCCAAAAGAGGAGAGCAGGGACCTCATGGTCCTTAATTCCCATCTCGGGACCTCCAACCTGACAATACTATCAAACTGTATTGTATGCAAACCATAAAAATTCAGTAAAAAAGATAAAAAAAATAAGAAAGAAACCATAATTAGTGTAAATTAATATAGTGGTTAAGGTAATGCAGAAGGGACTAGAGAGATGGCTTGGCAGTTAAGAGTACCAGCTATTCTTGCAGAAGACTCGGGTTCAAATCCTAGCAGCCAACATGGTGGCTAGCAAACATCCATAGCTCCAGTTCCAGAGGATCTGATCTCCTCTTCTGTCCTCCATGGACATTGCACAACAAGGATGCACTTACATATATGCAGACAATACACTCCTACACATAAAATTTAAAAAAGGAAAACATAATGTAGAATTGGCACAATTAACAAATAGAACATCATAGAGAACCAAAACTAGAGAATCCTAAAACAGATTCACATGTATAAAGAAATATAGTTTATCAAAAAATGGCATTTTAGAACAATGGCAAAATGATTAGCAATTCAGTAAACGGTGGTAAGACATGTGGCTGTGACCACATATACAGAATGTACCATTAACAAAGAAAAGCACACATACCTCATGCTATACACAAATATCTATTTCACTTGAGTTAAAAACTTAAATAAAAGACCCAAAAAGTCACTAAAATCTAAAATATTTCAAATGTAATATAGGAGCAATTCTTAGGGCAAGATTTGTTAAACAAGTCACCAATAGTGTCAGTCTTAAAATATTAATCTGGGGCTGGAGAGATGGCCTAGCGGTTAAGAGCACCAACCGCTCTTACAGAGGACCCGGGTTCGATCCCCAGCACCTACATGGCGGCCGAGAACCGTCTGAAACTCCAATTCCAGGAGAACTCCAGTTCCAGGGGAATCCGACACCCTCTTCTGACCTCCACGGCATTGCACGACATGGGCGCACAGACCTACATGCAGACAGTACATTCATACACATACAAAAATAAATAAAATTAATAAAAAAAATAAAAGATTAATCTGTGGCACATGCCTTTAATCCTAGCACTTGGGAGGCAGAGGCAGAGGCAGGCGGATCTCTGTGAGTTCAAGGCCAGCCTGGTCTACAGAGTGAGTTCCAAGACAGTCGGAGCTACAGGGAGACCCTGTCTCAAAAAGACCCCCCCCCCAAAAAAAAGAGATTAATCTGGCTACATTAAAATTAAGAATTGTTCATTAAAATAAAATATCATGAGAATGAAAACCCAGGCCAGGTGTGGGAGAATATACCAGTAATCCCAGCAATTAGAAAAAATAACTCCAGGCTCTGGAGTTCAAGGCCAGCCAGGACTACTTAGTGATATCATCTTAAAAACAAGAGAATGAGAACAGAAACCTCTCAAAGTGTGAGGTGTCTGTAAAACATGTAGGTGCCAACAAATATGTACATAATGTAATGACATTGATAGGTTAAAGAAAGGAAAACCCAGTCTTTAAACAAGGAAAACATGAAAAGGCACTCACTTTTTAACAAGTTGTTTTGTTTGGGGTTTTTTTGTTGTTTGTTTTACTTTGTTTTATTGGTCTTTTTGAGACAGGGTCTCCTTATAGACAGAGCTGTCCTGGATCTCACAGAGATCCACTCACCTCTGCCTCCTACATGCCACCACACCTAGCTTGATTAACAATTATATTAGAAAACAGTCTTTAAAAAAACAAAACAAAAAACTACAGGAGCTGGCCATGGTAATGCACGCCTTTAATCTCAGTACTTCAGAGGCAGATACAGGAAAATCTCTGAGAAGGAGGCCAGCCTGGGCTACCACATAGTGAGTTCCAAGCCAGTAGGGGCTACAGGAAGACCATGTCTCAAAATAATACAAAAAATACAAATGACTAATTTAAAAAGTGCAAAACGGGCTGGAGAGCTGGCTCAGAGATTAAGAGATGACTGCAGAGGACCTGAGTTGGATTCCCAGTACCCACATGGCAGCTAAGAACCGTCTTAGTCCAGGCGTAGTGGCCCACACCTTTAATCCCACCACTCAGGAAGCAGAGGCAGGCAGATCTCTGTGAGTTCAAGGCCAGCCTGGTCTACATAGCAAGCTCCAGGCCAGCTGGGACTAAAGGTAGACCAAGGGAATAAAGGATCTCTACAGTCAAAACTTGAAAACACTGAAGAGATTGAAGACACTAGAAGATACAAAGACCCCCCATGCTAATGAATTGAATTTTTATTGTGAAAATGACTATCTTACCAAAAGCAATATATATATATATATATATATATATATGTGTGTATATTGAGTGCAGTCCCAACAAAAATTCTGCCATTTTTCACAGAAATTTTAAAAAAATCATAAAATTCATATGGAAGCACAGAAGACTCTAGATAGCTAAAGCAATCCTTAGCAAAACAATGCTCAAGTACATCATGCCTGATTTCAAGTTATACTATAGAGCCATGGTAACAAAACCATCATGGCATTTGTACAAAAAACAAATCATCAGTTTGGAATAAAATAGAAGACCCAGATACAAACCCACATGGGTACAGCCATCTGCTATTTGACAAAGTTGTCAAAAATGTACTTTGCCGAAAAAACAGCTTCTTTAACAATTGGTGTGGGTATATGATATGTGGAGAAGAATGAAACTAGACCCCTGTCTCTAAACCTGCATCAAAATCAAACCCAGGCTCTTGCAGAGGACCTGGGTTCAATTCCCAGCACCCACATGGTAGCAAAGAACTGCCTTTAAGCTGGGCATGGTGGTGCACACCTTTAATCCCAGCACTCCGGAGGCAGAGGCAGGTGTATCCCTGAGTTCAAGGCCAGCCTGGTCTACAGAGTGAATTCCAGGCTGTGAATGTATGTACTTGTATGAAAAAAAATGTCATATATTGGTAGGTGGGCAAAAAAGGTAGTTATATAAAGTAGATATAATGTGATTCTTTTTATTCTACAATTCCATATATAAACGATAGTAAAAACATGCAAGGATATTTACACTAAAATTTTAATAATATATATTCCTGGTGTACAGATCAGAACAGTTTTGACTTCTAATTTGAACTCTTCTTTGCTCGAATCACATACATACCTAAGTTATAGAAAATAAATAAGATTGATTAACTTGATTGTACATACAAGCCCCTCCAGCTGGATGGTGGGAGCCTTGGGCTGTGTGGGTTTGGGCAAATTGGTTTTACATGAAGGATGCTTGTACTCATAACATTACTTATTGTTAAAAAAATGAAATAAAGTATGTATAAAAAAAGAAAATAAATAAGAGCATATCTTTTATAATTTCAGAAAAATCTTATTTTGTAGAAAGTAAATTTTAACCAACCTTATGAGAACCACATTTTGCCATTCAAACGCTCCATATGTCCTTTGTTATTGTACTACAGTAATTTTTTTTTCTACCCATAGATTATAGAGACTAAAGGAGTAGGATTAACATACTGACAGATCAAGGTCTCCAAAAGCCCTAAAGTTAAGCAGTTTCCTTGCTTCCTAATGATTGGTATTAATACTACAAAAACTATAATAGAAGCTTTTTCTTATAACTACTTTTTTTTTTTTTTTTGGCCTTTTCGAGACAGGGTCTCCCTGTAGCCCCAGCTGTCCTGGAACTCACTCTGTAGACCAGGCTGGCCTTGAACTCACAAAGATCCGCCTGCCTCTGCCTCCCAAGTGCTAGGATTAAAGGCATGCGCCACCACGCCCGGCTATAACTACTTTTTGTGCCATTTATAACCTGAAGTTTTTAAAAAATAATTAAAATTTTGGAATTCTTTATTTTTTAAATTTTATTTTTCATTTTTATGTGTGAAAGTGACTTGGCTATCTGTATGTAACTACACCATGTGTGTACAGTGCCTATGAGGCCAGAAGAGGGTGTCAGATCCCCTAGAACTGGAGCTACAGACAGGTGTTAGCCAACATGTTGGTGCTGGGAACCCAACTCTTGTCCTCTGCAATGCTCTTAATAGCTGAGCCATCTTTCCAGCCCCAGCTTTCTTTTATATTTTAGAATCAAGTTTTAAGGTTTTCCCCAAACTTAATTTTACCATATACAAATAGTGATACTGCTTATAGACTTAAAAGAACTCAGGATATAAGTTTTTCTTTCATTTGAATGGTAAGATTTCTTAGAAAAAGTACAACTCATTTTTTTTGTTTGGTTTTTTTTTGGTCCCAGCTGGCCTCCAGCTTGCTATGTAGACCAGGCTGGCCTTGAACTCAGAGATCCGGCTGCCTCTGCCTCCCAAATACTGGGATTAAAGACGTGTACCATCATACCTGGAACAATTCATAATTTTAAAATAGCCAAAAACCATGGAAATGATCCAGTATGAATTAGTTTCAACACCAACTAATGACAGACATAGACTTCCCCCTAAGGTTGTGTATATTTTGCATTATCGGACTTGAACATATAATAAAACACTTTAATAAATACAAAATCAAACATGAAATAAAAGGAGACTGACAAATGGCCAGCTTGTTTTAATTATATAATTACTAAATGTAAAAACTCAGCTAGGCATGGTGACATCACCTTTAATTTCAGTGCTCAGGAAATAGAGGCAGGGAAATCTCTGAGATTGAAACCAGCCTGGTCTACTTAACTGAGTTCCAGGGCAGCTGGGGCTACAGGGAAACCCTGTTTCAAAAGAAATTTTTATTTATTTATTTTTTTAACTTTTTATTTTATTTTCTTTTACTTTTTAAATTTTATTTATTTTTCTATGTGTATGAATGTACTGTCTGCATGTAGGTCTGTGTACCTGTGTTGTGCAATGATGCGGAGGTCAGAGGAAGGTGTCGGATTCCCCTGGAATTGGAGTTACAGACGGTTCTCAGCCACCATGTGGGTGCTGGGGATCGAACCCAGCTCCTCTGCAAGAGCAGTCCGTGCTCTTAACCGCTAGGCCATCTCTCCAGCCCTCAAAAGAAATTTTTAAAAAAGGTAAAAACTCAGTGGATATAAAGGACTTGAACTGAATATTATTAAGATGTCAATTATGTATTTATAAATTGAACTCTATATTATATGTAATCTAAGTCAAAATTAAAGGTAATTTTTTTAATAAGTTGACAGACTGATTCTAAAACTCCTATGGAAATGCAGCAAATTTAGACTAGCACAAACATTAAAAGAAAAAAATTGGAGGATTTTAAAGCTGTCAACCCAGAGTAATCAGGATATATTATGTTGACAAAAAATATCTTTGTGAGTTCAAGGTCAGCCTGTTTTACATATCCAGTTCCAGGCCAGCTGGGGGGCTACAGGGAGATCCTGTCTTAAAAAGGAGGAGGAGGACAAAAAAAAAAAAAAAAAAAGAGCAGTCAGAAGTAGATCTGTATTTATGGCATTTTTGATAAAGACATAAAAACAATGCAATAGTGAGAAGAGGTTTTACACACACACATAGTGTTAAATAACTATCCATATAAATACTGACTCTGCATCAGAATTAATAAATTAATGTGATACAGCATAGACATAAAACGTAAAGCCCTAAAATTTTGTTTGATTGATCGATATTCTTCTGACATGAAGTCTTTTTAGAATTGAACAGATTAATGTCAAACTCACAATTCTCTTGAATCCTCCTAACTTAACATTTGTTCATTGTGGTTCTGAAGACCAGATCTTTTTATTGAATGCATTTTTTTAGGGGTTACTGGATTTTTAAAGTATTTATTTTTACTATATATGTGTAAGTGTATTACTTGCATTTATGTAAATACACCTGTGTTGGACAATGCCTGCAAGGGTCAGAAAGGGGCATTAGATCCCCTGGAACTGGAGCTAGACACCATGTGAGTGCTGAGAATTGAACCTGGGTCCTTTGCAAGAGCAAACTGTGCTCTTAACCACTGAGCCATCTCTCCAGCTCCCAGGTATTGCTGGATTTTGAATCAAGAACCTTGCACATATGAAGCACACACAGTTCAGCACTGAACTACACTCCCACCTCATCTTTCCTAAAACTTAGAAGAAAATATGGTTTGAAAATGGCACGGCAGTTTCTTAGTTCATAGACAGCAATAGTCAAAAATGAAAGAAATCAAGAGACTTTATCATAGTTAAAACTTCTGTTTTCGGGGGCTGGAGAGATGGCTTAGCAGTTAAGAGCACCGACTGCTCTTGCAGAGGACCCGGGTTCGGTTTCCAGCACCCACATGGCGGTACGAACCATTTTTTAACTCCAGTTCCAGGGGAATCTGACACGCCCTCTTCTGACCTCCACAGCATTACACAACATGGGTGCACCATCCTACATGCAGACAGTACACTCATACACGTAAAAAATAATTTAAGCCGGGCGTGGTGGCACACGCCTTTAATCCTAGCACTTGGGAGTCAGAGGCAGGCGGATCTTTGTGAGTTCAAGGCCAGCCTGGTCTACAGAGCAAATTCCAGGACAGCTGGGGCTACAGGGAGACCCTGTTTCGAAAAGACCAAAAAAAAAAAAAATAATAATAATAATTAAAAAATAATTTAAGGGGCTGGAGAGATAACCTAGCGGTTAAGAGCGCCGACCGCTCTTGCAGAGGACACGAGTTTGATCCCCAGCACCCACATGGCGGCTGAGAACCATCTGAAACTCCAATTCTAGGAGAACTCCAGTTCCAGGGGAATCCGAGACCCTCTTCTGACCTCCGCGGCATTGCACGACACGGGTGCACAGACCTGAATGCAGACAGTACATTCATACACATACAGAAATAAATAAAAAATTTTACAAATAAAAAAAAAATTCGAAAAAAGATTACTCACCACCTACCCAGGTTAACACCACAGACCCGCCCCGCCAAAAAAAAAACACTTGCCTTGTATTCATTCATAGCTGGATGCTAGCTTTGAAATCTTAGATAATGCATGTTTCGATTTGAGAAAATCCAGAAAGGTCAAGAAACTAATCGACAAATCATTTGTTGGGGGGGCCTTTCTAGGTTGGGCAGTAGAATGCAATGATATGGTGGAGGAAAGGGAATATTGTGTAACAAGGGCTGACTGGGAGTGGGGAATGGGAGGGCAGAGAAGGGAGTAGAGAGAGGAAGAAGTGACACTAAAGGCCTGTAGCAAAAGCTATGTGGAAGCCCACCACTACAGAGGCTTCTTAAAGTATATATCTATATATTATAAAAAATATTAAAAGGTGTTACCCTATAACATGGGACTTGGCTCCTTTTAGATGTCATAGACACACACACACAAATCTCAGTGCCACGAATGGACTCCCTCTGTAGAAGTTGTTGACCAGGGGTTGGTTAGACCCTCAATCAATACTATCCATCACAACTGCTCTTGGTTACCCACCAGAGCCTTATGTCTACTGGCTAGCAGTCATAGTTCTGGAAGATGCTTCTAGAAGGAAAAATAATCATCAGCCTTACCCAGCTGTGAATCCTGTGAACTACAACAATTGACCTGGCAAGATAGGCCCACTGGTGCAATAGTGGCATGAATATTACGGAAGTACCCAACTACTCTCTAATTGGATGTCAGGTTTGCTTCATAGGATGGAGCCCATATCTGACATTGATATCAGACTTAGAACCTGAGGTTAGGTCACAGGACATAAGGGAAAGCCTAATACTAGTTTTCTACTAAATAGCTATCATATTAAATGGGCTCCTAATGACTTATTGTTATACCCATAGATTAATGTGTTCATAGCTCTCACCAGAGAATTGTTCTTATGCAGCAGATGGTGATTACCACAGAAATCCACAACTGGCCAGTGTGCAGAGAATAAGAGGATGCAGAGTGCTTATCCCCAAATAAGGCACCTTTATCAGACTTCTGCCTTTCAAGGTTCAGTGATCATTACAGAATAGTGGAGGTGGTGGATGAGCACCAGGAAACAATTTTCCAGACAGCTGGCCAGTTACCCGTATGAGTTCACAGCACTGGTGACAGTATGCTTAAGTCCCATGCAAGCACAAGCCAGACAAAATTAGGGGAGATGCAGATAGGGGAAGAGATCTAAGCACCATGAAATTATACTTTATGACCATCACAAAATTCAATTAAAAGTAAAAATATTTCATGCCAGGAGTGGTGGCGCAGGCCTTTAATCTCAGTACTCGGGAGGCAGAGGCAGTCGGATCTCTGTAAGTTCAAGGCCAGCCTGGTCTACACAGTGAGTTCCAGGACAGCTGGGGCTACAGGGAGATCAAAAGACAAAAAGACCAAAAAAAAAGAAAAAAAAAAAGAAATCATTTCATTAACCAAACAGGAAAATATAAGCTCAATTTTAGTCATGTTATAGTTTAACATAGGTAAGGGACCTCAGACAGAGACTGAAACTCCAAACAGGTCAAAACTGACTTATCTAAGACTTATTCAGCTTTTTTTCCTTTTCTTTTTGAGACAGGGTTTCCCTGTAGCCATAGCTGTCCTGGAACTCACTATGTAGACCAGGCTGGCCTTGAACTCACAGAGATTCACCTGCCTCTGCCTCCCAAGCACTGGGACTACAGGTGTGTGCCACCTACACCGGGCTGGACTTACTCAGCTTTTAAGTTGAAGGTAGAAGCAAGGATGGATCAGATCTCCAGAAAGAATGACAAGAGGCAAGAATCCTGCAGAACCACTGAGCCCAGACACATAGGGGACAGAAAGGCCTAAGGACAGGTAGAGATGCTGCTATAGAGAGAGCTATGGGGGAGGAAGCTTCATAAAGGAAGGGCTGACAGACTGTGCTGGAAAAATTTTTAAAGGACAAAAACTATTAAAAAAAATTTTCTATAGAAATTTTTTCTTATTTGCCCATAGAACCTGCCTTTTTCTCGACCATGCACAACCAGGCCCGGCTTATGTCTATTTCTAAAAGTAAAATAAAATTTAAGATGCCAGCAGGCATGGTGGCGTATGCCTTTAATCCCAGCATTTAGGAGCCAGAAGCAGGTGGATCTCTGTGAATTCAAAGCCAGCATGGTCTACATAGCATGTTCCAGGCCAGCTGGGACTACAAGGAGACCCTGTCTCCAAAACACAAACAAACAAACAAACAACACAAAACAAAAGCTTTTTCAAGATTTTCCCGTCATAGACTACTTATATAGAAGCTTAAAGTATTTAACATAAAATAAATTTTTAGCTTTCATAAAGTCTTTGGAATTTGGTAACTATTAAGTTATAGCAGGCTGGAAAATGAGGCCAGGCGTGGTGGCNAAAGAGGAGAGCAGGGACCTCATGGTCCTTAATTCCCATCTCGGGACCTCCAACCTGACAATACTAATCAACCTGTATTGCTATGCAACACCATAAAAATTCATCCTTCCCTCCTAAAAAAGATTTCTTAACCAAAAACTAAGAAAAGCAACCATTAATTAGTGTAATTAATATAGTGGTTCAGGTAATGCCGAAGGGGACTAGAGAGATGGCTTGGCAGGTTTAAGATTCCCAGCTATTCTTTGCGCAAGACTCGGTTCAAATCCTAGCAGCCAACATGGTGGCTAGCAAACATCCATAGCTCCAGTTCCAGAGGATCTGATCCTCCTTCTGTCCTCCATGGACATTGCACAACAAGGAGCACTTACATACATTCAGAAATACACTCCTACACATAAAATTTAAAAAAGGAAAACATAATGTAGAATTGGCACAATTAACAAATAGAACATCATAGAGAACCAAAACTAGAGAATCCTAAAACAGATTCACATGTATAAAGAAATATAGTTTATCAAAAAATGGCATTTTAGAACAATGGCAAAATGATTAGCAATTCAGTAAACGGTGGTAAGACATGTGGCTGTGACCACATATACAGAATGTACCATTAACAAAGAAAAGCACACATACCTCATGCTATACACAAATATCTATTTCACTTGAGTTAAAAACTTAAATAAAAGACCCAAAAAGTCACTAAAATCTAAAATATTTCAAATGTAATATAGGAGCAATTCTTAGGGCAAGATTTGTTAAACAAGTCACCAATAGTTTTCAGTCTTACAAATAATTAATCTGGGGCTGGAGAGATGGCCTCGCGGTTAAGAGCACCAAAGCTCTTACCGAGGACCCGGGTTCAATCCCCAGCACCCTACATGGCGGCCCGAGAACCGTCTTGAAACTCCAATTCCAGGAAAACTCCAATTCCAGGAGAATCTCCAGTTCCAGCGGGAATCCGACAACCCTATTCTGACCTCCACGGGCATTTGCACGGACCATGGGTGCCCCGACCTACATGCAGACAGTACATTCAACACATACAAAAAACTAAAATAAAAACTTAATAAAATAAAAAAAATTAAAAGATTACTCTTGTGGCACATGCCTTTACTCCTCGCACTTGTGAGGCAGAGGCAAGAGGCAGGCGGTCTCTGTGAGATTCAAGGGCCAGCCTCGTCTCCAAGTGAGTTCTAGGACAGTCGGAGCTACAGGGAGACCCTGTCTCAAAAAGACCCCCCCCAAAAAAAAAAAAGAGATTAATCTGGCTACATTAAAATTAAGAATTGTTCATTAAAATAAAATATCATGAGAATGAAAACCCAGGCCAGGTGTGGGAGAATATACCAGTAATCCCAGCAATTAGAAAAAATAACTCCAGGCTCTGGAGTTCAAGGCCAGCCAGGACTACTAGTGATATCATCTTAAAACAAGAGAATGAGAACATAAACCTCTCAAATGTGAGGTGTCTGTAAAAACAGTAGGTGCATACAAATATGTACAGAAATGTAATGACATTGATAGTTAAAGAAAGGAACAACCCAGTCTTTCAAACAAGGAAAAACATGAACAAGGCACTCACTTTTTAAAAGTTGTTTTGTTTGGGGTTTTTTTGTGTTTGTTTTACTTTGTTTTATTGGTCTTTTTGAGACAGGTCTCCTTATAGACAGAGCTGTCCTGGATCTCACAGAGAACACTGTCTGCCTCTGCCTCCTACCATGCCACCACACCTAGCTTGATTAACAATTATATTAGAAAACGTCTTTAAAAAACAAAACAAAAAAACTCCAGGACTGGCCCTGGTATGCACGCCTTTAATCTCATGTACTTCAGAGGCAGCTACAGGAAAAATCTCTGTGAGAAGAGGCCAGCCTGGGCTACCACACAAGATTATGTCTCATAAAACTAAAAATAAAAAAAAAAAAGACCATGTCTCAAAATAATACACAAAATACAAATGACTAATTTAAAAAGTGCAAAACGGGCTGGGGAGCTGGCTCAGCGATTAAGAGATGACTGCAGAGGACCTGAGTTGGCTTCCCCGTACCCACCTGGCAGTCAAGAACCGTCTTAGTCCAGGCGTAGTGTCCCCACACCTTTAATCCCACCACTCCGGAAGCAGAGGCAGGCAGATCTCTGTGAGTCAAGGGCCAGCCTGTTCTACATAGAATGCTCCAGGCCAGCTGGGACTAAGTTGACCAAAAAAAAAAAAAAAAGTGCAAAACAAAACCAGCCTTTCATACTCAGTACTGACAAGATCTTAAAAATCTGATATCAAGTGTTGACAAAATTATGTAAATATATACTTTGTTGTTGATACGTAAATTAGCAAACAACTTCAGCAAGTTGTATAAGAAATTACCTCAAAACATTGAAATATCTTGAAATAAATTCTAAGGGAATAAAGGATCTCTACAGTCAAAACTTGAAAACACTGAAGAGATTGAAGACACTAGAAGATACAAAGACCCCCCATGCTAATGAATTGAATTTTATTGTTGAAATGACCATCTTACCAAAAGCAATATATATATATATATATTATTATATATGGTGTATATTGAGGTGCAGGTCCCAACAAAAATTCTGCAATTTTTCACAGAAATTAAAAACAATAAAAAAATTCCTTGGAAGCACAGAAGGGACTCTAGATAGCTAAAAGCAATCCTTAGCAAAACAATGCTCAAGTACATCATGCCTGATTTCAAATTCTACTATAGAGCGATGGTAACAAAACCATCATGGCATTTGTACAAAAAACAAATCATCAGTTTGGAATAAAATAGAAGACCCAGATACAAACCCACATGGGTACAGCCATCTGCTATTTGACAAAGTGTCAAAAATGTTACTTTGCCGAAAAAACAGCTTCTTTAACAATTGGTGTGGGTATATGATATGTGGAGAAGAATGAAACAACTGACCCCTGTCTCTAAACCGCATCAAAATCAAACCAGGCTCTTGCAGAGGACCTGGGTTCAAATTCCCAGCACCCCCCATGGTAGCTAAAGAACTGGCCTTAAGCTGGCTGCGTGGTGCCACCTTTAATCCCAGCACTCCGGAGGCCGAGGCAGGGATCCCTGAGTTCAAGGCCAGCTGGTCTACAGAGTGAATTTCCAGGCTGTGAATGTATGTACTTGTATGAAAAAAAATGTCATATATTGGTAGGTGGGCAAAAAAGGTAGTTATATAAAGTAGATATAATGTGATTCTTTTTATTCTACAATTCCATATATAAACGATAGTAAAAACATGCAAGGATATTTACACTAAAATTTTAATAATATATATTCCTGGTGTACAGATCAGAACAGTTTTGACTTCTAATTTGAACTCTTCTTTGCTCGAATCACATACATACCTAAGTTATAGAAAATAAATAAGATTGATTAACTTGATTGTAACATACAAGCCCCTCCAGCTGGATGGTGGGAGCCTGGGCTGTGTGGGTTTGGGCAAATTGGTTTTACATGAAGGATGCTTGTACTCATAACATTACTTATTGTTAAAAAATGAAATACAGTAGTATAAACAAAAGAAAATAAATAAGAGCATATCTTTTATAATTTCAGAAAAATCTTATTTTGTAGAAAGTAAATTTTAACCAACCTTATGAGAACCACATTTTGCCATTCAAACGCTCCATATGTCCTTTGTTATTGTACTACAGTAATTTTTTTTTCTACCCATAGATTATAGAGACTAAAGGAGTAGGATTAACATACTGACAGATCAAGGTCTCCAAAAGCCCTAAAGTTAAGCAGTTTCCTTGCTTCCTAATGATTGGTATTAATACTACAAAAACTATAATAGAAGCTTTTTCTTATAACTACTTTTTTTTTTTTTTTTGGCCTTTTCGATACAGGGTCTTCCCTGTAGCCCCAGCTGTCCTGGACCCTCACTCTGTAGACCCGGCTGGCCTTGAACTCACAAAGATCCGCCTGCCTCTGCCTCCCAAGTGCTAGGATTAAAGGGCATGCGCCACCACGCACTGCTTAACTTACTTTTTGTGCCATTTATAACCTGAAGTTTTTAAAAAATAATTCAAATTTTGGAATTCTTTATTTTTTTAAATTTTATTTTTCATTTTCTATGTGTGAGTGTACTGGCTCTCTGTATGTAACTACACCAGTGTGTACATTGCCTATGATGGCCAGAAGAGGGGGTCAAATCCCCTAGAAAACTGGAGCACAGACAGGTGTTAGCCAACATGTTGGTGCTGGGAACCCCACTCTTGTCCTCTGCAATGCTCTTAATAGCTGAGCCATCTTTCCAGCCCCAGGCTTTCTTTTATATTTTAGAATCAAGTTTTAAGGTTTTCCCCAAACTTAATTTTACCATATACAAATAGTGATACTGCTTATAGACTTAAAAGAACTCAGGATATAAGTTTTTCTTTCATTTGAATGGTAAGATTTCTTAGAAAAAGTACAACTCATTTTTTTTGTTTGGTTTTTTTTGGTCCCAGCTGGCTCCAGCTGCTATGTAGGACCAGGCTGGCCTTGAACTCAGAGATTCCGGCTGCCTCTGCCTCCCAAATACCTGGGATTAGACTGTTACCATCATACTGGAAAAACAATTCATAATTTTTAAAATAGCCAAAAACATGGAAATGATCCAGTAATGAATTAGTTTCAACACCAACTAATGACAGACATAGACTTCCCCCTAAGGTTGTGTATATTTTGCATTATCGGACTTGAACATATAATAAAACACTTTAATAAATACAAAAATCAAAACCTGAAAATAAAAAGCGAGACTGACAAATGGCCAGCTTGTTTTAATTATATAATTACTAAATGTAAAAACTCAGCTAGGCATGGTGAAATCATCTTTAATTTCAGTGCTCAGGAAATAGAGGCAGGGAAATCTCTGAGATTGAAACCAGCCCTGGTCTACTTAACTGAGTTCCCAGGCAGCTGGGGCTACCAGGGAAACCCTGTTTCAAAAGAAATTTTTATTTATTTATTTTTTTAACTTTTTATTTATTTTCTTTTACTTTTTTTTAAAATTTTATTTATTTTTCTATGTGTATGACTGTACTGTCTGCATGTAGGTCTTGTACCTGTGGTTGTGCAATGATGCGGAGGTCAGATGAAGGTGTCGGATTCCCCTGGAATTGGATTTCAGACGGTTCTCAGCCCACCCACTGTGGGGTGCTGGGGATCGAACCCAGCTCCTCTGGCAGAGCAGTCCTTGCTCTTAACCGCTAGCGCCATCTCTCCAGCCCTAAAAGTAAATTTTTTAAAACACATTGAAAAAAAAACTCCGTGGATATAAAGGACCTTGAACTGCATATTATTAAGAGGTCCAATTATGTATTTATTAATTGAACCTCTATATTAATGTATCTAAGTCAAAATTAAAAGGTACATTTTTTTAATAAGTTGACAGACTGATTCTAAAACTCCTATGGAAATGCAGCAAATTTAGATAGCACAAACATTAAAAGAAAAAAAAAATTGGGAGGATTTTAAAAAGCTGTCAACCAGAGTAATCAGGCGATCTATTCTGTGAAAAAAACATATTCTTGTGAGTTCCAGGTCAAGCCTGTTTTCCATATCCAGTTCCGGCCAGCGGGGGGCTACGGGAGATCCTTCTTAAAAAAGGAGGAGGAGGACAAAAAAAAAAAAAAAAAAAGCGCAAGTCAGAAGTGATCTGTATTCTGGCATTTTGATAAGACATAAAACAATGCAATAGTGAGAAGAGGTTTTACACACACACATAGTGTTAAATAACTATCCATATAAATACTGACTCTGCATCAGAATTAATAAATTAATGTGATACAGCATAGACATAAAACGTAAAGCCCTAAAATTTTGTTTGATTGATCGA
This sequence comes from Rhizomys pruinosus, assembly GCA_009823505.1. NCBI lineage: Eukaryota > Metazoa > Chordata > Mammalia > Rodentia > Spalacidae > Rhizomys > Rhizomys pruinosus. The sequence goes on along the minus strand of VZQC01000176.1, from coordinate 1,028,623 downwards.
TATTCTTCTGACACGAAGTCTTTTTAGAATTGAACAGATTAATGTCAAACTCACAATTCTCTTGAATCCTCCTAACTTAACATTTGTTCATTGTGGTTCTGAAGACCAGATCTTTTTATTGAATGCATTTTTTTAGGGGTTACTGGATTTTAACGTCTTTCTTTTTATCTATATATGTGTAAGTGTATTACTTGCATTTATGTAAATACACCTGTGTTGGACAATGCCTGCAAGGTGGTCAGAAGGGGCATTAGATCCCTGTAACTGGAGCTAGACACCATGTGAGTGCTGAGAATTGACCCTGGGTCCTGCAAGAGCAAACTGTGCTCTTAACCCCTGAGCCATACTCTCCAGCTCCCAGGTATTGCTGGATTTTGAATCAAGAACCTTGCACATATGAAGCACACACAGTTCAGCACTGAACTACACTCCCACCTCATCTTTCCTAAAACTTAGAAGAAAATATGGTTTGAAAATGGCACGGCAGTTTCTTAGTTCATAGACAGCAATAGTCAAAAAATGAAAGAAATCAAGAGACTTTATCATAGTTAAAACTTCTGTTTTCGGGGGCTGGAGAGATAGACGTTGGAGTAGGAGGGAGAGATGGCTTTAGCAGTTAAGAGCACCTGATGCTCTTGCAGAGGCCCCGGGTTCGGTTTCCAGCACCCCACATTGGGCGGTACGAACCATTTTTTAACTTCCGTTCCCGGGGAATCTGACACGCCCTCTTCTGACCTCCCCACCGCATACACAACATTGGGTGCCACCATCCTACATGCAGACCAGTACACCCTTACACGTACAAAATTAATTTAAGCCGGGCGTGGTGGCACCACGCCTTTAATCTAAGCACTTGGGGAGTCAAGGCAGGCGGTCTTTGTGAGTTCAAGGCCAGCCTGGTTCTACAGAGGCAAATTCAGGACAGCTGGGGCTACAGGGAGACCCTGTTTCGAAAAGACCAAAAAAAAAAAAAAAATAATACAAAAAAAAAAAAAAAAAAAAAAAAAAAAAAAAAAAAACCTAGCGGTTAAGAGCGCCGACCGCTCTTGCAGAGGACACGAGTTTGGATCCCCAGCACCCACATGGCGGCTCTGAGAACCATCTGAAAACTCCAATTCTAGGAGAACTCCAGTCCAGGAATCGAGACCCTCTTCTGACTCCGCGGCATTGCACGACACGGGTGCACAGACCTGACTGCAGACAGTACCATTATACACATACAGAAATAAATAAAATTTAAAAATAAAAAAAAAATTAAAAAAAAACAATTACCCCCCCCCCAAAAAAAAACCCTTCTATTTTCATTCATAGCTGGATGCTAGCTTGACCTCTTAGATAATGCATGTTTCGATTTGAGGAGGGGGGGGGGGGGGGGTAAATCCAGATAGGTCAAGAAACTGATCGACAAATCATTTGTTGGGGGGGCCTTTCTAGGTTGGGCAGTAGAATGCAATGATATGGTGGAGGAAAGGGAATATTGTGTAACAAGGGCTGACTGGGAGTGGGGAATGGGAGTGAGAGAAGGGAGTAGGAGAGAGGAAGAAGTGACACTAAAGGCCTGTAGCAAAAGCTATGTGGAAGCCCACCACTACAGAGGCTTCTTAAAGTATATATCTATATATTATAAATAAATACTTAAAAAAGGTGTACCTATAACATGGGACTTGGGCTCCTTTTAGAGTCATAGCCACACACACACAAAGCTCAGTGCCACGAATGGACTCCTCTGTAGAAGTTGTTGACCAGGGGTTGGTTAGACCCTCAATCAATACTATCCATCACAACTGCTCTTGGTTACCCACCAGAGCCTTATGTCTACTGGCTAGCAGTCATAGTTCTGGAAGATGCTTCTAGAAGGAAAAAATAATCATCCACCCTTACCAACTGTGAATCCTGTGAACTACAACAATTGACCTGGCAAGATAGGCCCACAAGTACAATAGTGGCCTGATATTACGGAATACCCAAAAACTACTCTCTAATTGGATGTCAGGTTTGCTTCATAGGATGGAGCCCAAACCTGACACTGATAACAGACTTAGAAACCTGAGGTTAGACAGGACATAAGGGAAAGCCTAATACTAGTTTTCTACTTAATAGTTATAGTATTTATCTGACTCCTAATGACTTACCCATAGATTAATGTGTTCATAGCTCTCACCAGAGAATTGTTCTTATTGCAGCAGATGGTGATTACCACAGAAATCACAACTGGCCAGTGTGCAGGAATAAAGGGGATGCAGAGTGCTTATCCCCAAATAAGGCACCTTTATCAGACTTCTGCCTTTCACGGTTCAGTGATCATTACAGAATAGTGGAGGTGGTGGATGAGCACCAGGAAACAATTTTCCAGACGCCTGGCAGTACCGTATGAGTTCAAGCCTGGTGACGTATGCTTAAAGTCCATGCAAGCACAAGCCAGACAAAATTAGGGGAGATGCAGATAGGGGAAGAGAATCTAAGCCCATTGAAATTGCTACTTTCTGACCATCACAAAATCATTACAAGTAAAAAAAATTTCATGCCAGAGTGGTGGCGCAGCCTTTAATCTCAGTACTCGGGAGGCAGAGGCAGTCGGCTCTCTGTGAGTTCACAGGCCAGCTTGTTCTACACCGTGAGTTCCAGGGACAGTGGGCTACAGGGAGATCAAAAAGTACAAAAAAAAAAAAAAATAAAAAAGTAAAAAAAAATTTTACTCTTCAGAGACAACCTTTAAAAAAAAATGAGCAGGCAGGACTTGAAAAAAAATTTCTAAAATACTCATCTCTCAAAGAACTAGTGTCATGGTTATATAAAGAAATCTCTAAGCTGGGCGTGCTGGTGCATGCCTTTAATCCTAACACTTGGGAGGCAGAGGCAGGGGGATCTTTCTGAATTCAAGGCCAGCCTGGTCTACAGAGCTAGTTCCAGGACAGCTGGGGCCACAGGAAGACCCTGTCTCGAAAAGCCAAAAAAAAAAAAAAGAAATCTCCAATAGGAAGTCAAGGGCTGGTGGTAGTGGTGGTATCGCTCAGTGGTGAGGTGCATGCCTAGGTACAGTTTCAACTTCACATCATAGTTACACTAAGTATACAAAACAAAGAAAGAATATCGAGACATGCAGCAAAAAGCACTAAGTCCCACATAAAGACAGCCTATTCAGAATTTCTCAACACTAGCTCTAAAAACCATGAAGGGGTGGCATAATGTGTTTAAACTCTGAAAAACAATAGCTTCTAACTCAAATTACTCTGTCCAGAAAAGATATCCTCATAATTGGAGAACCAAAACCTTGGAACAATAAGCACAAACTAAAGAAATTCATGACCACTATGCCAGCACTATAGACCATACTTGAAAGAAGCCAACACACTGAGTAAAAAGGCAAATATATCTCTGAAATCATAGAGCATAATAAACTTTACTAAAGCAATAAATAATCAGGTGAGGATTAGGCAGTTACCAAACACAGAGGCAACCAAATGACATGATTTAATGTATAACTTTCAGTAATAATTCTGAATGTTAGTAGTTTCAACTCTCCAATCAGAAATCACTAACAGATTGGATTACAGATGCAACTCTTTGTAGCTTGCACAAATACCCTTCACTGACAAAAACAAATATAGCCTTGGTGTGAGAAGGTGAAAAAGCATTCCTAGCAAATGGGCCTAGAAAGCAAGCAGGTCAAGCAATACTGCTGTGTGACAAAGTTATCTTCAAACCAAAATTAGTCATAAGAAATAAAGAGTTTTGAATTGGTGATATCACTCCACAGGTAAAGGAACTTGCCACACAAGCCTGACAACTGAATTCAGTACCTGTAATCCCAACACTGCTACAGGAAGGTGGGAAATAGAGACAGGAGATTTCATCTAGAAGCTCACAGCCCAGAGACCCTGAAGTAGAGAGCAACGGAAACGAGTTAACATGCGTCAAAAATAGGATAGAAGAAGATCCAAAAGTTGTCTTCTGACCTCCATACTCACACACTCAACACACAAATAATAATAAATACTAATAAATACTTTTTTTTTGGTTTCTCTTTAGTCCCAGCTGGCCTGGCACTCTGTAGACCACCATGCCCAGTCATGGATAGGATTTTTTTTTTAACTTGGCTCCTAAAAGTATTAGTTCGAGGGCATGCAGAGATGGCTCAGTGAGCATACCGTTGCAGAGGACCTGGGATTAAAGGCATGTGCCACTATGCCTGGTGGTAAATAAAATATTTTTACAAAAATCTATTTAAAAAAAAAAAAAAGCAATAATTGCACTTAATATGATTGTTAGGTTTCCCAATGCTGAGAGGAGGCGGAGTCCAAATTAACAGAGAGCAGGGTTTATTCCAGGAAAGGAAGAGGTTGGGCCCTTGGGCAGAAACTCAATGGCCTAAGGGTGGGGGTGGGGGGAACTGAAAGGGCATGCAGAGTGAAAGAAGCCAAGGGAAAGGAGTGAAGGGGGCAAGGGAGAGACTGGCCCCCTCTTAGTGAAGGGGAGGCTAGGGGCTTATAGGATATGGTGGAGGGTCAGTAAAAAGAATTACAGCAACAGGGGGGAGAGGAAGCACGGTGAGGAACAGAAGACGTAGGGCGCAGGGTAGGGTAAGGGGTCAGCAGAAGGAACCACAGAAATATTTTAGACTGGGGGCAGGCTTTGCCCCAGCTCACTGGGCACAGGAGAGCATCCTCTCAGTGCAGTCCATATACCAGGGAGTGGGGAAGGCATGGGGGGGGGGAGGTCGGGAATGATGTCTCTGAGCCAGCAAGACCCCTCAGAACAGAGATCCTTCCCAAAATGGAAGATGGGGGTGGAGGGCCCTGGGTCAGGACCAGAAATACCTTGGGACCAAGAGGGACATGGGCCACCACCTAAAGAGCTTGTCCAGGCACTGCAACGGCTCTCAGACAGGGGCCTTTGGGAGTGAGGCAGCAGGAAAGGACATACCCCAGGTCAGGAGCCGGATGCATCAGGATGAAAGGGGTGTACCCAAACGTCCAGTGGACTCAGGGCTGGGGCCTCAATTCCCATTTCAATGGGACCTCCAAAATATTAGGTTTCCCTATGCTGAGATAAGGGACATTACAGAGGATTTTTTTTTGGAGACAGGATCTCCCTGTAGTCCCAGCTAGCTTGGAATTCACTATGGTCTTGAACTCACAGAGATCCTCCTGCCTCTGCCTCCTGAGTGCTGGGATTATGCCTCCTGAATGCTGAGATTAAAGGCATGGGCCACCATGCCTGGCTAGATGAAATATACATATATATACATATATATATATATGTATATATATGTATATTTCATCTAGCCAGGCATGGTGGCCCATGCCTTTAATCTCAGCATTCAGGAGGCATAATCCCAGCACTCAGGAGGCAGAGGCAGGAGGATCTCTGTGAGTTCAAGACCATAGTGAATTCCAAGCTAGCTGGGACT
>VZQC01000176.1:948682-1021500 GCA_009823505.1 Rhizomys pruinosus | reverse complement strand
CATTCACCCCAATCGCAGCCCTTACATTCTACCACGCCCCCTCTTCCGCAGATTATTCCCTGGGCGTAGAAAAGGGGCACAGGTGGATGAGAAGCAGAACAGCCCACTCTCTCTGGAGCTGTTGTCTTGGACTCTGGTCAATTCTGGCTGTTTCCTTTCATGGGCTGACAGTTTGTCCAGGAATAACCTTTTGATCCTACTAATGAAGCACAAGCAATTAGATATATAGGTATTTAAACAGCAGAGGGATGATTTTTCTATCAGTAATGCATCAAAAAGTTGTTCAGCCAAGTTTTTGACCATTGCATGGCCTCCTGAGACACATCTCTTTAGAGATGAAGTAATACATTTTAAGGATACTCTTTCCTAATGTGGTCTGTCATGATGAGTACATATTGAGCCTAACATTGTGTTCTGTAAACTTCATGTGCAGGGAATATCTGTGTAGATACCCATAGAAAGAGGCATTTCCTCTTCTGATGAACCTGTAATTGAGCCAGTGGTAATCAGAAATGGAATGTCAAAAGAACTTAGAAATATATGAAATAAAAATAAAAGTCATTGAAAGTCATTGAGTCTAAACTTTTCTAGTTGAAGAAAATACTGCAAGGTGCTTGGCATAAGATGAAGTAGCATACTAATGATAAGAATGGAAGTCCTGGGACTAAAGGGAGACCCTGTTTCAAAAAGACCAAAAAAAAAAAAGAAGAATGGAGGTCATAATTGTGTCCAGTCCTGTGCCTTTTCCAGTACAGATGTCTTTAAGCAATAATATTTGGTCTCTGTGTTAAGCGTTTTTATTACTGTGACAAAATACTGGGAAAACAAAAGGAAGAGGCATGTATTTTACTCCTGGTTTCAAGGTGTATCCCTGGATGGTTAGCTTTATTATTTCTGGGCTGTGTTGGGGCAGAACAGGGCATGGTAGACAAAGTTGCTCACCTCATGGTGGCAGGAAGCAGATACCAAGAGGAAGGGGCCAGGGACAAGATAATATCCTCAGAGTCACAGCCCCAATGACTTCCTCCAACTAGAACTCCCTAGCAGTCCATTGGTGAAGTTCAGGCCCTAGTAGTGTGGTTATCTCTCCAAAGCCTATCAGCTGGCATCCAGGCTTTTAGCTTGTAAACCTTCAGGGAAATTTTAAGACTCAACCATAAGAGTTGTATAGCCATAGTAACAGTGCTTCAGAGTTAAAGAAATATGAAGAATTTACATAAATAGAATAAACTATCTTAATTTTGAAGAACAATGCTTTTCTTGAAATTTAATAAGCATAATTTCTAATGTAGAATATGTATGTAAAAAGAGAGTCATATTAGCTTAATATTAGTTTGTACTTAAATGGGTTTTCTCTTTATATATAGCTTGGTTATCATAACACACACACACACACACACACACACACTTGGATTAAAGGTGTGTACCACCACTCCCAGAATAACCTTTGTATAGTTTTATTTTTTTTATTTTATTTTTTATTTTTATTTATTTCTGTATGTGTATGAATGTACTGTCTGCATGCAAGTTTGTGCACCCGTGTTGTGCAATGCCACGGAGGTCAGAAGAGGGTGTCGGATTCCCCCGGAACTGGAGTTCTCCTGGAATTGGAGTTTCAGACGGTTCTCGGCCGCCATGTGGGTGCTGGGGATCAAACCTGGGTCCTCTGTAAGAGCGGTCAGCGCTCTTAACCGCTAGGCCATCTCTCCAGCCCCTTTGTATAGTTTTAAATACTACAACTAAGACCATATCAAAACAATGCCCATTAACTGAAGGCTTAGAAAATAAGAGCTAGCTAGATATGAAAGAAGAAAGGTGAATCCAAATAGCTCTTGCATTCCAGCTCAAATGTGGCCTCTTAACTCATTAAAGCCTTTTCTGGTTGTTGTGGTACAATCACCCTTCTCCTATGTTCCAATAACATCTGCCTGAGTCTTTATTTTCCTCTGGAACTACATTTTTTGCAGCAATACTTTCTTCCAAACTTCTACTAGAATGGCCTGTTAAGCTCTGCTTATAGTAGTCAACAGCTTTTCTAGCCCAAAGTTCCAAAGTCTTCCACATTTCTCCAAGCACCCACATGGTCAGATTCTTCACAGCCAACAGCCCACTCTGAATACTGTATTAGGGAACTTATAAAAGGAAGAGTGTATTTGAGCTTATTATTGACGGTTCCAGGGAATGAGAGTCAAATGTGGTGGGGAGGCATGGTGGCCATGGCTGGAGCAGAAAGCCAGGGTTCACAACCTCCAATGAGCACAGGATGTGGAGAGAGAGAGACAGACTGGAGACTGCAAGGCATGTTAAACTCACTAAGCCTGCCCCCAATGACATACTTCCTCCATGCCCATATCTTCTAAGACCTCCCAGGACAGTGCCACCAACTGGGGACAAAATGTCTGAATACTTAAAGCCTATAGGGGACACTCTCACTCAAACCACATCTTCTAACCTTTGACTTTTCATTCTCTTGACAACATCTTTCACTGACAGAAAATTTTCATTGTTATGAAGCCAAACTTATTGTTTCATGAATCATGCCTTTGTTATGTTATCAAAAAGCCATTACCAGAATCAAGGTCATCTAAATTTTCTCCTGTGTTATAGTCTAGGAGATTTATAGTTTTTCATTTTATATTTATGTGATCCATTTTGAGTTAATTTTTGTGAAAATAATAAGGCATTTGGAGCTACTGTATTGTAGTATATGCCTTTAATCCTAGCACCTAGGATGTGAAATCAAGGCTGGCTGGTCTACATTATCAAATTCAGGCCATCCGTGGCTACACGGAGACCCTATTCAAAAACACCCCTCCCTGTGTGTGTGTGTGTGTGTGTGTAATATGATAACCAAACTATATATAAAGAGACACTGTCTCAAAAAAAATTTTTTATCTGTCTAGGTCCATGTTTGTGTGTATGTGTGTGTATGTCATGCTCATGTGCACACATCATATCATGCGTGTATGGAGCCCAGAAGTCAGCCTTGGGTGTCTTAATTTTTTTTCCCCACATAAATTTATTTATTTATTTATTTTTAACAAATCTAGACCCGTGTTTCCTCCCATTCCCCCACCCCGCCAGAGCTCATGCATTCTGCCAAACATGCTTTTCATCTCTTCGTCTTTCTCAATATTTTCCATGGGGAAGTTGACTGTTTTGAGCAGAAGTTCACTGTTTCAGTCAGTTCTTTGATACAGTCTTTTCTGTTGTTGTTGTTGTTTCCAAAATGCATTACGCCCAACTGCTTTGTACAAAGGTGTCTTAATTTTTTGAGAGAGGATCTGTTGCTGGGACCTGGAGCTCACCAGTTAGAATAGGATGACTGGCCAGCAAGTGCCAGGGATCCATCTCACTTCTTCAGCTCTAGTATTCTAAGTGCATACCAGCACAGCCAGCTTTTATGTGGTTGCTGGGGATCAAACTTGGATTTTCATGTTTATGTGGCTAGCACTTTCCCCACTTCTCTGTCTCCCCAGCCCTCATTTGTATACATACACATATATATGTATTAATTTTTTATTTTGAGAATTTCTTACATTAGTGTTGCATTTGCATCATTTCCGCCCATCCAATCCCTCTTCCAACTCCTCTCATATCCCTCCACCTGTTCCCTCTCAATTTCTTACCCTCTTCTTTGTTTGTATTACATGTACACACACACACACACACACACGCACACACGTGCGCACTGAATCCATTTAGTTGTGCTCCTGTATACATGTGTTAAGGGAAGCTCACTCAGGATTGGACAGCCTATAGTAAGCTAGTCCCTGGAGAAAAGTGATTCTACCTCCCTCAGCATCCACTGATTTCTGTAGCTCATCTAGCAGTGACATGTCAACTGCTTTTGTCATAATGCAGGTCTTGTGGAGACTTCGTGGACTGCAGCTTCCCTATCATGTCTAGGATACATTATCACCTCTTTTTTTTTTTTCATGTGCATGTCCCATTGTTCCGGAATCATTTGTCAAAAGGACTCTTATTTTATTGTCCTTATAAAGCCATTTGTCAAGGATGAATTTGCATGGGAAAAAACAGTTATTCTAGGCTCAGGTATTCTAGTCTCAGCTGTATTTAGTATACTAGTACATCCAGCAATGACTGTCTTTATTTCCATTACTGCGCTTTTTTTGGTGTGTGTGTGGGGTCTTTTCGAGACAGGGTCTCCCTGTAGCCCCAGATGTCCTGGAACTCACTCTGTAGACCAGGCTGGCCTTGAACTTACAAAGATCCGCCTGCCTCTGCCTTCAAAGTGCTAGGATTAAAGGCATGCGCCACCATGTCCAGCTACTGTGCTTTTTATTGCTAGCATTTCTCTGATTCTGTATTAGAATTTAAATCTCCCTGATTAAATTGTCCCTTTTTCATGCTGTACCTAGTATATTAACTGTGGTTGATTAAAATTTCCAGTCAGATAATGTCAGATGTGTTGTCTGTCTTAACTGTGTGTACAGAGGTGCCTTTTAGTATGCCTTATAATTATTTGATATTTTGACATGTTTTACATTAAAGGAGATACTACAAATAAACTTTAATTAATTGGAGGTCATGATATCCAGTGAGTCAGACTCTGATATACAAAAGGTGGATGAGGTCTGGAGAGATGGCTCAGTGGTTTAGGGCACCGACTGCTCTTGCAGAGGACCTGGGTTCAATTCCCATCTCCCACATGGTGGCTAAGTACTGTCTTTAAGCTGGCCGTGGTGTTACACGCCTTTAATCCTAGCACGCAGGAGGTAGAGGCAGGTGGATATCTGTGAGTTCAAGGCCAGCCTGGTGTACAGAGTGAGTTCCAGGCCAGCTGGGGCTATAGGGAGACCAAATAAATAATATATAAATAAATAGTAAATAAATAAATAAATAAATAAAAAAAAACAAAGATGGATGTCATGGATCCTCTGGTCTCCACAGAGAGCGATAGTTCTCTCTATATAGAAAAGAGGTGAATAGGGGCTGGAGAGATGGCCTAGCGGTTAAGAGCGCCGACCGCTCTTACAGAGGACCCGGGTTCGATCCCCAGCTCCCACATGGCGGCCGAGAACCGTCTGAAACTCCAATTCCAGGAGAACTCCAGTTCCAGGGGAATCCGACACCCTCTTCTGACCTCCGCGGCATTGCATGACACGGGTGCACAGACTTGCATGCAGACAGTACATTCGTACACATACAGAAATAAATAAAAATTAATAATAAAAAAAATTAAAAAAAAAAGAGAAAAAAAAGAGGTGAATAGACAGAATAGAATGGGTCCCAGCACCCATATAGTGGCTAACAATGGTCAATAACCCCAGCTCCAGGGGATCTAATGCCCTCTTCAGACCTCCATGGTCACTGCATGACACAGGTGCACTTAAATACATCCAGGCAATACACTTATACACATACAATAAAGAATAAAATATATTTTTTTGGTCTTTTCGAGACAGGGTCTCCCTGTAGCCCCAGCTGTCCTGGAACTCTCTCTGTAGACCAGGCTGGCCTTGACCTCACAAAGATCCACCTGCCTCTGCCTCCCGAGTGCCAGGATTAAAGGCCTGCACCACCACGCCTGGCAGAATAAAATATTTTCTTAAAAAGAAAGTATTTGTATGCAAAATATTATACAGTATATCTGGTTAGATGGAAGGAGGGCCATATTTCCAGAAAGGGAGGTGAAGTGCAGGGACATGGGTATGTGGTGATGGGTGTGCCATAAGTGAGATCAAAAGGGCGAAGGTTAAGGTGTTTTCTGGGGAGAGCCAGGAAACAAAAGAGGGCAATGGGTAGATGAGAAAGCCAGCACAGTTTGTATTTATGCATTCGTTAGCTCTTTGAGAATTAACATGTTGTTCATATTCCACTTTTCGTAAGGACTGAGATCTGTGTAGGATGTGAAAAAGAGTATGTTCTAGTTACCTATCTTGCTGTGATAAAACACTGACCAAAATTAACTTGGGTAACAAAGGATTTATTTGACTTATACTTCTACATCACAGTCCATCAATGAAGAAGTCAGAACAGGAGTTGAGGCATTATCTTAGAGGCAGAAAGGAAATAAAACTTGCTCCTGGCTTAACTCAGCTTACACAACCCAGGAGAACTGATCATGTAGCATAGAAAGGAGGGCCCATTCATAAGCAGAAGGAGGATTGAAAGAAGTGAGAACATGCTAAGAATCTTTAAGTCTAGCTCCATATCATTTTAATTGGGGAGCCTAGTCAGGGTTATAAACAAGCTAGAATAAGACAAAGGCTGGGAGGAAAAGAGTTAACATTGGCAGAGACAAGCTCTGGGTGAGTGGGATCCAGAGAGCCACAAGGAGGCAAGAGCTACCATTTTAGCAGGGGGTAGAGTATTTATTTATTTATTTATTTATTTATTTATTTATTTATTTATTTAGTTTGGGTCTTTTTGAGACAGGGTGTCCCTATAGCCCCAGCTGTCCTGGAACTCATGCTGTAGACCAGGCTGGCCTTGAACTCACAAAGATCTGCCTGCCTTTGCCTCCCAAGTGCTAGGATTAAAGGTGTGCACCACCACACTTGGTGTTTTATTTTTATTTATTTTTGTTTTATGTGTATATGAGTACATTACCTGCATGTGTGTAAGTGTACCCATGTTTCTGCAGTGCCCATGGAGTCAGAAGAAGGTGTTGGGATTCTTCTGGAAGTGGAGTTATGGATGGTGATTAGCCGCCATGTGGGTGCTGGGAATCAAACCCAGGTCCTCTGTAAGAGCAGCCAGTGCTCTTAACCACTGGGTCATCTCTCTAGGCCCTAGTCCTTATTTTTCTAAGTCATTTATTCTTTGTTTTAATTTCATGTGTATGAGTGTTGTGCCTGTGTCCATAGAAGTACACCTGTGTTGTGCAATGCCTGCAGAATCCAGAAGAGGGCATCAGATCCCCTGGAACTGGAGTTATGAATGGCTGCTAGCCACCATGTGGGTATTGGGAATCAAACCCAAGTCTTTGGCAAGAGCAACCAGTGTTCTTAACTGCTGAGCCATGTCTCTGGCTCCCCCACCCCTGCCCTCTGAGTTATTTTTTTATATAAAAATTGCTAAGACTAGATCAATACTTAAGGAAAACTTATTATTACAAGCAGAATTGAAGATTGAGTTTTATCAGAGAATTGAATTTAGATATATTTTATTATTTTTACTTTATGTGTCTGATCATATTGTCTGCATATGTGTAAGTGCACCTGTGTCATGCGCAGGTCAGAAGAATGCTTCAGATCCCCTGGAACAGGAGTGTGGTGGTTTGACTGAGAATGTCCCCCATAGGCTTTAAGTATTCAGACATTTTGTCTCCAGTTCTTGGAGGTCTTAGAAGGTGTGGCCATGCTGGAGGAAGTACGTTATTGGGGCAGGCTTAGTGAGTTTAACAAGCCTTGTGGTCTCCAGCCTCTTGCTCTTTCTGCTTCCTGTGCTCATTGCGAGATGAGCTTGCTACTCCAGCCCTGGCCACCATGCTTCCTGCCACAGTAGACTCTGATTCCCTGGAACCGTCAATCTTAATTTCAAATAAACTCTTCCTTTTATAAGTTCCCTTGGTCATGGTGGTTTTATCACAGCAACAGAAAAGTGACTAATACAAGGAGTTATAGACCATTTTGTTAGCTGCCACATAGGTGCCGGGAATTGAACCTGGGTCCTCTGAAAGAGCAGCTGGAGTATTTAACTGCTGAGTCATCTCTCCAGCCCTAGACATTAAAATTTTTGATAACTTAAAAAAAAAATAGCATTGAGCTTTTTATTGGATAGCCTGTGGTGTCTGGGAAAGGCATTGAGTCCCTTCTCCAATTGTGGGGAATTTCATTTCAACTCTTTTTATATGTTTATATTTTTTTAATTTTTAATTTATTTTTGTATGTGTATGAATGTTGTCTGCATGTAGGCTTGTACACCCATGTTGTGCAATGCCTCGGAGGTCAGAAGAGGGTGTCGGATTCCACTGGAACTAGAGTTAAAGACAGTTCTCAGCCACCATGTGGGTGCTGCGGATCGAACCTGGGTCCTCTGCAAGAGCAATCGGTGCTCTTAACCACTAGGCCGTCTCTCCAGCCCCATGTTTATAAATTTTAAGAAGCTTGTCATAGAGCTTTTTCTTTCTTTTTTTTTTTTTTTTTTTTTTTTTTTTTATAATATATATTATACTATATATATATATATATATATATAACGAAACACATTATTATAACCAAATAGGACAAAAGTTAATATCTATTATAATCCACGTTTCTTCAACTGGTCCCGTGGCCTCAGCTGATATTATGACTACCTTCTTCTACAACCATTCTGTAATTCCTCCACCAATCAGCAAGCACCTTGCAGGTCTTGGCTCTTTCCCTGGGGAAGGACCCATACCTTCATCCCTGAAGGCTGGGCCATTTGTTGTCCTGTCTGGTTGGGTTGTTGGAGTTTCCCATTGACCTAATCATAGGACATGGTAGCACAGAAGGCGCCCTCTATCTATATATATATATTATATATATATATATATATATATCTCATTGACACAAGAACATTCTTAACCAAATAGACAAAAGTTAATATCTATTATCATCCCCGTTTCTGCAACTGGTCCCGTGGCCTTAGCTGATATTTATGACTACCTTCTTCTACTCCCCATTCTGTATTTCCTCCACCATCAGCAAGCACCTCTGCAGGTTTGGCTCTTTACCTGGAGAAGTCGACCCATACCTTCATCCTGGAGGGTCTGGGCCATTTGTTGTCCTGTTGGTTTGGGTTGTTGGAGTACCCCATTGACCTTAATCATAGAACATGTTAGCACCAGAAGGCACCCTCAACATATCTCCTGCCTTCTAGACTTAATCTTCCTTGCCCCGATTGTAGAGAAAAAGTCCAATCTTCCCGTGGTAGTCTGGATCAATCACTCCCTCCTACTACTGTTAGTCCTTCCTTCGCCTGTTGGCTTAAGGGCATAGAAGACCAAAGTGGCTGGGGAAGTCTTAGCTTTCAGTTCAGTGGAACGTGTGCTGTATCTCCTGGCAAAAGCAATCCCCCCTTTGGAGCCAAAACATCTAGACCAGCCGAACACACAAGGGTATTGGGTACAGGAAGCAAAAATTTCCTACTGAGTCACCAGGGGTGATAGTGAGTGGAATCACTCCCACTTCACCCCTTGTGTTCCTGACCCCATGAATTTTGGCTGTAGGAGAAACAGTACAATATACTGGGCGCTGATTCAAAGCATATACTTACTGCCTGCTGGAAAACCTTGCCCCAGCCCTCCAGTGTATTGCTACCTAACTGGTGCTGTAACTGTGTCTTAAAGAGGCCATTCCATCGTTCTATCAAGCCGGCTGCTTCTGGGTGGTGGGAACATGGTAAGACCAGTGGATACCATGACCATGGGCCCACAGTCGACTTCTTTGGCTGTGAAGTGAGTTTCCTGATCAGAAGTGTCTGCTGTGAGGAATACCCTGACGGTGGATAAGGCATTCTGTAACTCCCTGGATGGTAGCTTTGGCAGAAGCATTACGTGCAGGAAAAGTTGCTGGCCTTCCGCTCACATTGATATATGGGTGTAGTAACACACCCAGATGAGGAATGTATGAGGAATGTGCTGCCTCCCAGAATCCAAAAAAGCCCCACTAAAGTTGTGCTTTTTCTTGGTGGAGGGAGGGGCCAGGTGCAACAACTATTCTTTACCTTAGAAGGCATGTCTCTGCATGATCCATACCACTGAACTAGAAACTTCACAGAGGTAGAAGGCCCTTGAATTTTAGTTGGATTTTTTTCCCCATCCTCTCATGCGATATGCTTTACCAACAAGTCTAGACTAGCTGCTACCTCCTGCTCACTGGGTCCAATCAACATAAAATCATCAATATAGTGGAACAGTGTGCTATTTTGTGTGAAGAGTCAGGCGATCAAGATCCCTTCTAACTAAGTTATGTCACAAGGCTAGAGAGTTAACATACCCTTGAGGTAAGACAGTAAAGGTATACTGTGGCCTTGCCAGCTGAAAGCAAATTGCTTCTGGTGGTCCTTATGAATCGGTATTGAGAAGAAGCATTGGATCGATCAATAGCTTCCTACCAGGTACCAGGAGACATATTAATTGCTCAAGTAAGGACACCACATCTGGTACAGCAGCGGCAATTGGTGTCACTACTTGGTTAGGTTTTCGATAGCTCAACTGTCATTCTCAATGATCCATCTGTCTTTTGCACAGGCCAATTGGAGAGTTAAATGGAGATGTGGTAGGAAACACCACCCCTGCATCTTTCAAATTCTTGATGGTGGCACTAATTTATGCAATCCCTCCAGGGATACAATACTGTTTTTTGGTTCACTCTTTTCCCGGTAGAGGCAACACCAATGGTTTCCCTTTGGCCTTTCCAACCATAATAGCCCCCACTCCACAGGTCAGGGAACCAATGTGGGGATTCTGCCAATTCCTAATTATATCTATCCCAATTGTACATTCTGGGACTGGGGAAATAACCACAGGATGAGTCTGGGATCCACTGGCCCACCGTGAGTCAGACTTCAGCCAAAACTCCATTTATCACATGACCTCCATAGGCCCCTACCTTAACCAGAGGGCCACAATGCTTTTTAGGGTCTCCTGGGATTAATGTCAACTCAGAACCAGTAACCAATAGGCCTCGAAAAGTCTTATTATTTCCTTTTCCTCTTTGTACAGTTACCCTAGTAAAAGGCCTCAGATCCCTCTTGGGAAGGACAGGAGGAAGGCAAACAGCATAACTCTTGGTATTGTGACAAGATCTTCCTCATTGGAACCCGGCCCCCCCTCTTTCAAGGGGTTCTGGGTCTGTGAACTGTCTCATGTCTGGAAACTGTTTAACTGGATGGGATTTGCTACTGGTGAAATCCAATGTTAACTGTCATTGTTTCTAGAGCTTTTCTGCTTATTACAGATCAAATAAACACTTCGTAGGCTTTATGTATTTGGTTCCTGGGACCGCCATGATTAATTCGCCAGTTCCAAAGATCATTTCATGTCATGCCATTATAGGCATTGTTTTGCCTTTGCCACCCGTTATGATAATTACGATAACTACACTCATTTGGCCTTCTGCGATTTCCGTTTGCTGCCACCTGACTTCTACCCTGAGGTCCTGTTAACCTATTACGTGTACATTTAATTTATGCAAGGAGCAACCACTTCTCTAACTGTAAGATCTGGCATAATAAATAGAGCAAAAACAAAGCTCTTCAAAATGTTCTGGTGTCTCGCTCAGTACTTTCCATCTTATAAATTCAGTGAATGGCATGTCCTCTGGTCCTCATATTGTGGAGAATGTGTTTTACACTTCAAATCCACCCGAGCATGCCCATCTGCCTGACCCTCACAATCCCTTCATCAATACAAGCCAAGGAATATCAGGCATCTCTAACTCACGTTAGTAGGCCATGTTTTAATAAAAACATCAGCCAACCCATTCACATAAACTTTTAACACCTTTTTTAACTGCTTGAGCTTCCATATCAATAAACTCAGTCTGCTCCAATTTTATATTCCTTCCCCCATTATTCCACACCCTATTTAAACTCCATTCCCACACATATTCCTTCGGCTTCTGCCGGAATGAATCAGCAAACTCATTAATTTATTTAGTGGTGTAGCGCACCTCCTCGTGGACCACACTTTCTATCTCACCTTTTGGGGCTTGCTTAGACTTCAATCTGGTTATGGGTCTAGAAGCAACAATTGTTGGCCCCTGAGGGACATAATCTCCCACTGGGAGGGGGAGAATAGTTTCCTCAGGCAAGGGTGGGGAGGAGGGATTTTCAGGTTGTGGATTCTCTGCTGAGGTTTGGGAGATTAATTCCTCAGAAAAGAAAATCCCTCAGAATATGAGGGTTCCATTCTCATTATCGTGGTTCTCCACACCACACCACACACACACACACACCACACACGTTGAATCAGCCAAAACGTATAATTAGGGCTCCAGTTTGATTTTCCACTGCTTTAGCTCTTTGGCCTGCTGGAGAGAAGATTCTCTTCCAGAGCACACTTGGAAACCTTTAAACTCTTGTTTCGAATCTGGAGCTGGTCATCTTTATCCCTGAGCTCCTTATTTTCCTTTATCACTTTATCCAGAGATGCTAGGAGTAACAAGGCAACATCATTATTTTCTTATTTTTCTGCCAAATTTCAAACGTTTTATATTATAGAGTCGCTAAATTCCTAGCTTCTCACAAGAGGTGAGTTAGGTGAGTCAAATGGATCCATCTTCATATTCCATCAAATAGTCTGCACCAGGATTATCATTCCTCTTCATGCCACCAGTAGAGCCTTCAGTAACTCTAGGATTCATTGAGTTGGAGAGCTGGCTCCAGACACTACCAAGCCCCCTAAAGCAATTCATCCTTTCCAATTCTGGTTCTCTAGAACCACTTCTGGTACAAAATCTTTATTAGTCAGGTCCCTAAAGAAACAGAAGCAACAGACGAATATATAGCTATATACAATTTATTGATTTACTCATGTGACAGAGTTCAAGTAGTCCAAAACTGTAGCCGCGCCGCACTGGAGATGCTGAGAATCAGAAGCCTCAGTCTGCACGGCTGGATGTCTCAGTAATCCCAATCTGGTGCTGAAGGACCCAGTGGATTCCAGGAGATATGCCAGTATCAGTACACACTGGGATACAAAGGGCTAATCATAGCAGCCTCAGTCCGCAAGGCTGGAATGTCTCAGGAGTCCCATCTGGTGCTGAAGCCCGGTGGATTCCAGGAGATCTGCTGGTCTCAGTACACGATGGGATCCGAAGGGTTGCTCACAGCACCAAGACAATAAACTCACCAGTGAGAGAGAGGGCAAGCCGCAGGAAAAAGGGACCGGCTCCTTCTGCCTTGGCCTTTTATACTGCCTGTCGGCAGACTTCTGCCAGCAGGCAGTATAAAAGGCCTGCCGGCAGACTTCTGCCAGCAGGCAGTATAAAAGGCCATGGCAGTATAAAAGTGGGCCATCCGGGTTGAGGCAGTCCAATCCGTAGATCCTTTTTCTCTTATTTGTTCCTTAGACCAGTCAAGTTGACACCCAGGATTAACCATCACATCCTGCCTCCAAAGTGCTGGGATTAAAGGTGTGCACCATGAAGCCCGGCTCATGTACTCTATTAAACCCACAGAAATTAAGAAACTAGTATGGGGCTGGGGTTTGAGGGAGGGGAAATAGAAAACAGGTGATATGAAGGGGAAATGCAGAACAATGGAGCAAGACGGGTTGAGTAGCTGGGTAACGGGAGTTACCGGAAAGAAGCCCCGGCAGTATGGTGGATCAAGCACACGCGGTCCCCTTCGTCTCGTGCTTGCGACCCGACTCATAGCTCGTCCGGCTACAACCTCTGGGTTGCTGAGCTGAGCCCACGCATCGCGATATCTTACTAGTAGAAACTCACAACGGATTTGCATTAGGCTACTCATTGATGACCATCCGAGCCTTAATCGGCGTTCCGTCCTCGTGCATGGTTGCGACCACACCCTCCCTCCGCTTATTCCATAGCCTACCTCGGGAGACGCAGTGAGGCCCAAGTGTCTGCTTTGTGAGTCTCAAGGCCAGCTGGTCTTACAGGTCTGTGAGTTCCCCGGACAGCCTGGTGGCTTCCGGGCGCACCACCTGCTCCTAGGAAAAGACAAATAAAAAATAACAAAACCAAACAGACCATCCACCGCTCTCTGAACACTAGACCGGTCGTTGATGAAAAGTTTACACTATACACGGGGCTGGGAGCCGCTGACCGAGCCATAGCCGGCAGCGTACGCGCCAACGATTGCTCTTGCTATCGAGACCAGGTTCGCTCCGCATCCCCCACATTTTTTCTTATCCCTTTCTTTCACTCTGTTCCCTCGTCCTTGCACTCACGCACCCGACCGATCTCTCTCGACCCCTCATATCATGAGTATCCTGCCCGTACGTCCTAGCATTCTTTCATTTAGTCGTCCTAATCCACAGCTACGTGTATCCGTACTACTCACTTTCCGTCACACGCCTTCAAGTACGCAGCCTCTTTCGACCGCGAGCACGGATCTTCGTCAAGAGGGCTTTATCTATTGTAAGAGCGACGGATGCAAGCAGGTGAGCGGCAATGCCTTTACGCCCTATTGCCTACGATCGGGCGCACGAGACGTTCGCCTTTGTATTTCCGAGGATATATACCGGCTTAGAGACACGGCAGTAATTTATCTACTACATCTCGTGTTTTTACGTAGACTTAATCCCCACTTCATATTCTAGGAAGACTTGCATCGTATACGCGTAACTATTAACAATTCCATATAAAAAGCGTTGAAATGAAATCCCCACAATTGGAGACGGCCCCCCGACGGCACTATGCCTTTCCCAGACACCACAGGCTATCCCACAATAAAAAAAGCTCAATGCTTTTTTTTTTAAGTTATCAAAGTAAATTTTGAATGTCTAGGGCTGGGGAGATGACTCAGCCGTTAAATTATATCATGTCGCAAGCGCTCCGCTTCAGAGGACCCAGGTTCAATTCCCGGCACCTGACTGTGGCAGCTAACAAAATGGTCTATAACTCCTTGTATTAGTCACTTTCTGTGTTGCTGTGATAAAAAACCAGCACAAATTGACCAAGGGAACTTAATGCGATACAAACGGCCGCGTTATTTTGAAATTAAGAGAGAGTAGAGGTTCCAGGGAATCAGAGTCTACTGTGGCAGGACAGCATGGTGGCAGGGCTGGAGTCGCAAAGCTTAAGACCTCGCACTGAGCACAGGAAGCAGAAAGAGCAGAGGCTGGGGCCCACAAGGCTTGACTTTAAAACTCACTAAGTCTGCCCCAATAACGTACTTCCTCCAGCATGGGCCACACCTTCTAAGCCCTCCAAGAAACACACTGGAGACAAAATGTCTGAAGCGACTTAAGCCTCGTGGGGCGGACCATCTCAGAGAGGAGATCAAACCACCAACTCCGTTCTAGGGGATCTGAAGCATTCTTCTGACCTGCGCATGACACAGGTGCACTACACTCTTCCGAACTCTGCAGACAATATGCATTCGACACATAAAGTAAAAATAATAATACTATAATCTAAATTCACTCTCGAAATAAAACTCCATCTTCAATTCTTGCGGGATGATACATAAGTCAGTTTTCAGTGCGCTCGTAAGTCTTGATCTCGTTTTAGAACTTTTTATATAAAAAAATAACTCAGAGGGCAGGGGTGGGGGAGCCAGAGACATGGCTCGCAGGTTACGCACACACTCGGCAGATGTTGTCTTGCCAAAGACTTGGGAGTGAGGTTTCCCTCTCCCTCCCCCATGTTGCTCCTCTCTCGCGTCTTTGTGTTCTCCTTGTACTTATCAGCCCTGGCTCTTCCCCTTAGCCACATGCCAAGCTAGGACTCGTTCTATGCACGCTGACTTGTTCTCCTTACATTTTCCTCTTTGTGCTCAGAGACGCGTGCGAGGAACCGCACTTTACACAGGCACGACAGCCAGTCACTCTCACACAGCCCCAGCGCGCACCTCACACCGCCACTATTACCACTTTAAGCACCCAGTTTGACCCGTCTCTCTCTCCTCACTCGTTTTGTCATTCCTATCACGCTATGTCACCCTCCGACATCTTTCCGGCTGAGCCCCTGTCTCGGCTCCTATTCTTCCCTTGACCTTCAGCGTTTACTTCCCTGTCCCCCTTACTCCACCGCACGCGACGATCTTCTCCCCCCGACACTAACACACATTGCTCCTATGGTAGACTTCTCGCTCCAATACTTAAGGAAAACTTATTATTACAAGCAGAATTGAAGATTGAGTTTTATCAGAGAATTGAATTTAGATATATTTTATTATTTTTACTTTATGTGTCTGATCATTCTTGTCTGCATATGTGTACGTGCACCTGTGTCATGCGCAGGTCAGAAGAATGCTTCAGATCCCCTAGAACAGGAGCTTTGGTGGTTTGACTGAGAATGTCCCCCATATGCTTAAGTATTCAGACATTTGTCTCCAGTTCTTGGAGTTCTTAGAAGGGTGCCATGCTGGAGGAAGTACGTTATTGGGGCCAGCTTAGTGAGTTTAAACACCAGCTTGTGGTCTCCAGCCTCTTGCTCTTTCTGCTTTTCCTGTGCTCATTGCGAGATGAGCTTGCTACTCCAGCCCTGGCCACCATGCTTCCTGCCACAGTAGACTCTGATTCCCTGGAATGGAACCGTCAATCTTAATTTCAATAACTCTTCCTTTTATAAGTTCCTTGGTCATGGGTGTTTTATCAAACCGCAACGAAAAGTGACTAATACAAGGAGTTATAGACCATTTTGTTAGCTGCCACATAGGTGCCGGGAATTGAACACCTGGGTCCTCTGAAGAGCAGCTGGAGTTTAACTGCTGAGTTCAATCTCCCCGCCTAGACATTAAAATTTTTGCTAACTTAAAAAAAAATAGCATTGAGCTTTTTATTGGATAGCCTGTGGTGTCTGGGAAAGGCATTGAGTCCCTTCTCCAATTGTGGGGAATTTCATTTTCAACTCTTTTATATGTTTAATTTTTTTAATTTTTAAATTTATTTTGTATGTGTATGAATGTTGTCTCCATTGTGGCTGTGAACCATGTTGTGCAATGCCTCGGAGGTCAGAAGGAGGGTGTCGGCTTCCACTGGAAACTAGAGTTAAAGACAGTTCTCGCCACCATGTGGGTGCTGCGGATCGGAACATGGGTCCTCTGCAAGAGCAATCGGTGCTCTTTAAACCACTAGGCCGTCTCTCCAGCCCCGTGTTTATAAATTCTAAAGAAGCTTGTCATAGAGCTTTTTCTTTCTTTTTTTTTTTTTTTTTTATTTGTCTTTTTCTAGACAGGGGTTTCTCCCTGTAGCCCCCAGCTGTCTGGAACTCACTCTGTAGACCAGGGCTGGCCTTGACTCACAAAGATCCACTTGCTCTGCCTCGAGTGCTGGATTAAACGCGTGCGCCACCCATGGACGGCTCTATAGAGCTTTTTCCAAAGATTTTTAATGCTAGGTACCCCTCAAATAATACATCTTCTTTTACTTTCCTCCCGTCTACCCAGCTTACTCAACCCGTCTTGCTCAATTGTTCTGCATTCCCCTTCATATCCCTGCTTTTCTATTTCCACTTCCCTAAAACCCAGCCCATACTAGTTCTTAATTTCTGTGGTTTAATAGAGTTAACATGTAGCTGGGCTTCATGGTGCACACCTTTAATTCCCAGCACTTGGAGGAGGATGTGCATTGGTTAATCCTGGGATGTCAACTTGACTGACTAAGGAACAAAATAAGAGAAAAGGTCTACGGCTTGGACTGCCTAACCCGGATGGCCCACTTTTATACTGCCATGGCCTTTTATAATGCCTGCTGGCAGAAGTCTGCCGGCAGGCCTTTTATACTGCCTGCTGCAGGAGTCTGCCGACAGGCAGTATAAAAAGGCCATGGCAGAAGGAGCCTGGTCCCAACCCTTTTCCTGCGGCTTGCCTCTCTCTCAATGGTGAGTTTGTCTTGCTGCTTGTGATCAACCCTTCGCGCTTCCCCCTCGGTACTTGAAGACCCAGACAGAAATCTCCTGGAATCCACCGGGCCTTAGGCACCAGATTGGTACTACTGAGGACATCCAGCCTTGCGGAATGAGCAGCTATGATTAGCCCTTTGGATCCCAGTGTGTACTGAGACCGGCGGATCTCCTGGAATCCACTGGGTCTTCATCACCAGATTGGGACTACTGGAGACATCCAGCCTTGCCAGGACTGAGCTGTTCCATGATTCTCAGCCTCTCCAGTTTGGCACGGCTACTGTTGGACGACTTGAGCTCTGTCACATGAGTAAATCAATAATTGATTTAGCTATATATTCGTCCTGTTTCTTCTGTTTCTTTAGAGAACCCTGAAAATACAGATTTTGGTACAGACGTGGTTCTAGAGAAAAACATAATTTGAAAGGATGTGAATTTCTTTAGTGGGTTTGATAGTTTCTGGAGCCAGCTCTCCGATCCAATGAAGTCTAGATTTACTGAAGGCTCTAATTTGGTGGCATGAAGAGAATGATACTCCTTGGTGCAGACTATTTGTTGTAATTATGAAGATAGATCCAGTTGACTCACCTAACTCACCTCTTGTGAGGAGCAAGGAATTTAGCGACTCTATCTATAAAACGTTTGAGAAATTGCAGAGAAAAATAAGGAAAATAATGATGTTGCCTGGTCGCTCCTAGCATCTCTGGATTCACGTGATAGAGGAAAATAAAGGAGCTCAGTGATAAAGATGACCAGCTCCAGATTCGAAACACACAGTTTTAAGGTTCAAGTGTGCCTGGAAGAGCATTTTTCTTCTCTCAAGGCAGCCAAAGAGCTAAAGCAGTGGAAAATCAACCTGGAGCCCTTATATACGTTTGGCTGATTTTACAACTGGTGTGTGTGTGTGTGTGTTTGATTTGTGTGGGGGGGAGGAGAACCACGATTATGAGGATTTTGAACCCTCATATTCTGAGGGATTTTCTTTAACTGAGGACACATTAATCTCCCCATCCTCAGCAGAGAATCCACACCCTGCAGATCCCTCTTCCCCACCCTTGCCTGAGGAAACTAATCTCCACTCCCAGTGGTAGTTAATGTCATTCAGGGCCCAACAATTTTTACCTCTAGACCTATAACCAAATTGAAGTTAAGCAAGCCCCTCAAGGTGAGGTATAAAGTGTGGTCCATGAGGAGTGCGCTACACCACTAAGGAAATTAATTAGTTTGCTGATTCATTATGGCAGAAGAAGCCTAATGAATATGTGTGGGGATGGATTTTTAAGGGTGTGGGGTAATGTTGGAAGGAATATAAAATTGATCAGACTGAGTTTATTTATATGGCAGCTCACAGCAGTTAAAAAAAGTTGTTAAAATCTTATTTGGAATGGTTGGCTTGATGTATTTTTTTAAAACATGGCCTACTAACCGTGAGTTAGATGCCTGATATTCCTTGGATTAGTATTGATGAAGGGATTGTGAGGGTCAGGCAGATGGGCATGCTCGAGTGAATTCGAAGTGTAAAACCACATTCCCCACAATATGAGGACCCAGAGGATATGCCATCCACTGAATTTATAGATGGAAAGTACTGAGAGAAGACACCATGAAAACATTTGAAGAGCTTTGTTTTTGCTATATTTCTTATGCCAGATCTTAAAGTTACAGAAGTTGTTGCTCACTTGCATAAATTAATTGTACACGTAATAGGTTTAACAGGACCTCAGGTAGGCGTCAGGTGGCAGCACTGAATCGCCAAAGGCCAGAGGAGCCTAGTTATCATTATCATAATGGGCAGCAAAGACAAACAATGCCTCAATCATCTGACCAGAACTGATCTTTGGAACTGGCTAATAAATCATGGCGTTCCCAGGAACAAAATACATAAGAGCCTACTAAGTTTTTATTTGATCGGTATACGCCTAAAAGTCTAGAACAAATGACAGTTAACATTGGATTTCACCAGTAGCAAATCCCATCAGTTAACCAGTTTACAGAATGAGGACAGTTCACAGACTTAGAACCCCTTGAATGAAGGGTTGGCCGGGTTCCAATGAGGAAGGATCTTGTCACAATACCAAAGATTTATGCTGTTTGCCTTCCTCCTTCCTTCCCCAGAGGGATCTGAGGCCTTTTACTAGGGTACCTGTACACTGGGGAAAAGGAAATAATCAGGGGCCTATTGGATACTGGTTCTGAGTTGACACTGCTCCCAGGAGACCCTAAAAAGCATTGTGGCCCTTTGGTTAAAGTAGGGGCCTATGGATGTCAGGTGATAAATGGAGCTTTGGCTGACGTCTGACTCACGGTGGGCCCGTGATCCCAGAAACTCATCCTGTGGGTATTTCCCCAGTACCAGAATATATAACTGGGATAGATATAATTAGAAATTGGCAGAATCCCCACATTGGTTCCCCGACCTGCGGAGTGAGGGCTATTATGGTTGGAAAGGCCAAATGGAAACAATTGGTGTTACCTCTACCAGGAAAATAGTGAACCAAAACCAGTTTTGTATCCCTGGAGGGATTGAAGAAATTAGTGCCACCATCACGGATTTGAAAGATGCAGGGCTGGTGATTT
The DNA here is from genome assembly GCA_009823505.1 of Rhizomys pruinosus. NCBI lineage: Eukaryota > Metazoa > Chordata > Mammalia > Rodentia > Spalacidae > Rhizomys > Rhizomys pruinosus. Next base: position 1,001,452 of record VZQC01000176.1, on the reverse strand, counting down.
CTACCACATCTGTCATTTAACTCTCCAATTGGCCTGTGCAAAAGACAAATAGATCGTGGAGAATGATAGTTGATATCAAAAGTTCAACCAAGTAGTGACACACATTTGAAGCTGCTGTACCAGATGTGTGTCCTTACTTGAGCAGATTAATATGTCTCCTGGTACCTGGTAGGAAGCTATTGATCTAGCCAATGCTTTATTCTCAATACGTTCATAAGGACCACCCGAAGCAATTTTGCTTTCAGCTGGACGGCCAACAGCTATACCTTTACTGTCTTACCCAAGGGTATGTTAACTCTTCAGCTTTGTGCATAACTTAGTTAGAGGGATCTTGATTCGCTGACTTTTCCACAAAATATCACACTAGTCCACTAATATTGATGATGCTTATGTCTGATTGGACCCATGTGACACAGGAGGTAGCAGCTAGTCTAGACTGTTGGTAAGCATATGCGCATGAGACGATGGGAAATAAATCCAACTAAAGTTCATTGCCATCTACTTCCAGTGAAGTTTCTAGGGGTATCAGTGGAGTGGAGCATGCGGAGACATATCACTCTAAAGGTAGAATAAGTTGTTGCAACCTGGCCCATCCTCCACACAAGAAAGAAGCACAACTTTAGTGGGGCTTTTTTGGATTTGGAGGCAGTACATTCTCATCTGTGTGTGTTACTACATCCATATATAGGTGACTCGGAAGGCAGCAAACTTTCCTGCACATAATGCTTCTGCACAACTACCATCCAGGGACTACAGATGCCTTATCCACCGTCATGGTATCTCCTCACAGCACAACTCTCTGACCAGGAACTCACTTCACACCAAAAGTGCTGACAGTGGGCTCCATGGTCATGGTATCGCACTGGTCTTACCATGTCCCACGAGCGCTGCATACGAACCTCTTTTTTTTTTTTTTATATTTATTGTGTGAAAGATATGCTCGCACGCACATCGCGTGCATGGCAGGCAGAGTCTGGATCTAACGAGTTCTCCGAATGAGTAAACCGTTAGCGCTGGTGGTGCTGTCGAACCCTTCTGAAGAGGTGTCCTAACCATAAGGTATTCACCCTAGGCTTGCAACTCAGTTAAGCGTTAGGTAGCATACCCTGGAGGGACTGGGGCAAGTTCTCCAGCAGGCAGTATTGCTTTGAATCAGCGCCCAGTATATGGTACTGTTTCTCCTATAGCCCAGAATTCATGGGTCCAGGAACCAAGGGGTGGAAGTGAAGAGTGATCCACTCACTATCACCCCTATGACCCGTAGGAAAATTTTTGCTTCCTACCCATACCTTGCTGTTCTGCTGCTCTAGATGTTTCCATTGGGGAGCTTTTGCCAGGAGATACAGCACACGTTCCATTGAACTGAAGCTAAGACTTCCCTTGGCCACTTTGGGCTTCTACTGCCCTTAAGCCAACAGGCGAAGGAAGGACTAACAGTAGTAGGAGGAGTGATTGATTCCAGACTACCAGGAGGAAATTGGATCTTTTTCTCTCAATCTGGGGCAAAGGAAGATGTAATGTTCTAGGAAGGCCGGATTATGTTGTAGGGCGCCACTGTCTTTATACCATGTTCCATGATTAAGGTCAATGGAAACTCCAACAACCCAAACCAGACAGTGAACAACAAATGGCCCAGGACCTTCAGGGATGAAGGTCTGGGTCATTCTCCAGGAAAGAGCCAAGACCTGCAGCGGTGCTTGCTGAGGTGGGGAAGGAAATACAGACTGGGTCAGTTAGAAGAAGGTAGTCATAATATCAGCTCGAGCCACGGGACCAGTTGCGAAGGAAACGGTGGTATATTAGATATTAACTTAGTTGTCCTTTTCGGTTAAGAATGTGTTTGTCATATATATATATATATATATATATCCTATATATATATAATATATATGATATATTAAAGCAGATACTTGTGTTGTTCCCCTTTTAATGTGCAACTGAATAAGTGTTATGGTTTTCCATATTTAGGTTATTAGGAATACTGAAGGACTAAGTGTTCTCAGGACATTAACCACCTACTCTAAATATAAATGCTTTGCTATTGCACTGAAGACACTTTATAACAGTTAGGTGGGAATTATGACTTGCCCATTGTTTGCATTAAACATGTAAAAACACAAAGTTTTTTTTTTGTTGAGGTATTTATTGTGTGTCTTAAAATATGAAAGGGTTGGTAATTTTGTGCATGGTTAATCCTGGATTAACCCAGTACCAAGTCTGGGACTAAGGAACACAATAAAGAAGAAAGGATATTGATTGGACCGCCTCAACCTGGGATGGCCCACTCCAATGTGGGCATTCCTACTGTGCCCGCAGGCTAGTATTAAAGGCCACTGGCAGAGGTAGCTGGTCCCTTTTTCCTTCGGCTTGCCTCTCTCTCACTTGAATGAGTTTATCTTGCTGATCGTGATTCACCCTTTGGATCCAGCAGAGTACTGAGACCAGCAGATCTCCGGAATCCACCCGCCACCTTCAGCACTCAGATCGGACTACTAAGACATCCAGCCTTGCAGACTGACTGCTGTGAAAGCCTTCGATCCCAGGTGTACTGAGACCAGCAGATCTCCTGAATCATCCGGAACCTTCAGCACCAGATTGGGACTACTGAGACATCCAGTCCTGCGGACTGAACAGTTCCCTGGATTCTCACCTCTCCAGTGCCATCGTGGCTACTGTTGGACAGGATTGAGCTCTGTACATGAGCAAATCAATAAATTATATGCCTTAATATCGCTTCTGTTGCATTCTGTTTTTTAGAAAACCCTGACTAATACACCGGGCCGGTGGCTATCTCTGTGAGTCAAGTCAGTCCTGTCCTACATAGTGAGTTCCAGGACAAGCTTGTGGCCTACAGGGAGACCTGTCCAAAAAGACCAAAAAATAAATACAATGAATGAATAAATAAGTACATGAAACTGAGCAGGGGACATTGTGGCATGGGAATAAAGAGGAGGAATTAGAGGGTGGATTTTTTAATCAAAAACACAAATTACATATAGAAAGGCTCAAAACAGAAAACAGATCTTTATTAAAAATATCAGAAATAACTAACATCTTAATAATTCACTTAGTTATAGACATGTCCACTTTCTTTAAGTTTACTTCATTTTTTTTTTTTTTTTTTTGTTTTGTTTTTTTGGTGTTTTCGAAGACAGGGTCCCCTAATAAGCCCCCAGCTTGTCTGAACTCACTCTGTAGACCAGGCTAGCCTTGAACTACAAAGAATCGCTGCCTGCCTCTGCCTCCCAAGTGCTAGGATTAAGGTGTGCCGCCACCACGCCCAAAAGGCTTCTTAAAATTTATCTTACATTTACTAGTATCCTTTAATATTTTTTGTTTTGAACTATCTTTTACTTTGGAACAATCTTGGCCTTTCTCATTCAAAAGCATTACCCTTTAAACTTCTTTTATTAAATGTAGACCTCATACTTAACAACGTCTGTATTTTTCTCTATATTCTGATGAGTCCCTTTCTTGCCCTTATCTTTATATTGTGGTTAATAATTACAAAATTATTTTTAAAAAAACATTTTAAGTATATTTTAGCCAGTCATGGTGGAACATGCTTTAATCCTTTAATCACAGACACTGTGTGGCAGAGGCAGGCGGATTCTCTGTTGAGTTTAAAGGCCAGCCTGTCTACAGAGTGAGATTCAGGTGAAGCTATAGGCTACAGGGAGGCCCTGTCATCAAAAAGACAAAAAAACAAACAAACAAACAAAAAAACATATTTATATTATAAATGAAAGCCAAAACACTGAAAAACACATATATTATGTATGGCATTTTAGGTATCTAAAAGTTATAAATACAGGTTAAACATACATATAGTCTCGGCTTTTCTTAACAAATTTAATTAATTATTCGTTAAAGATTTAAGTCATTAGAACTGGCACTTGGAATTGCTTTTTTATCTAAAAAGCTTTACTCTTCTCATTTGGGCTCACAAGAAAGCATCCAGAGCAGAAAAAGGTGTGGCATGCTGGCACACACCTTTTTTTTTTTTTTCACTTGCGAGGCAGAGGCAGGTCGATATATCTGTGAGTTCAAGGCAGCCTGGAACTACATAGTGAGCTCCAGCCAGATTGGAACTAAAGGGAGCCCTTTATTTTTTTTTAAAGACCAAGAAAAAAAAAAAAGAATTAAAAATATAGCATGGAAAAAATAAAGCTGCCTTTTAATGTGGTCAGTTAGGATTAAAATCAAAAGGAGCTTACTCCGGGACACTGATGAAAATCTGCCCTTTTTCTTCTGTTTATCTAAAACTATGACTAAATTTTACCTGATGCTGAAGAAGGAGATTATATCTCCATTCTTTATTTTAGTTTTATTCACACATAATATAAAAACATTTAATATTTATTTATTTATGTGTCAGGAATGTACTGTCTGCATGTGGTTTGTGCACCCTTGTTGTTGCAATGGCCACGAGGTCAAGAGAGGCTGTCGGATTCCCCTGGAACTGGAGTTTCCTGGAATTGGAGTTTCAGACGGGTTCTCAGCCACCATGTGGGTGCTGGGGATTCGAACCCTTGGTCCTCTGCAAGAGCAGTCGGTGCTCTCACCCTCTAGGACCATCTCTCTAGCATTCCCCCATTTTTTAAAACCTCCAAATATTAGAGGCTGGACCTCACACCCTTTAAAGAGACCTTGTAAAAGTAGCCTTGTGAGATCTTTAGTAAGAGAAAGGAAGATCTTACAAGTCAAAAATCTAAATGATTTCAGGCTAAATATCAAAGACTGGCAGCAGCCTTATGCCAGGGTTCATTACAGAGTTCATCAACTCAAACAAGGAAGCAATTTCTCCCTACATAGATAGGCCTGACCGACCCAGGGTTTAAACTAGGCCTGGGCAAACTAGGGACTGGGCAAGATCTACCCTAACTCACAGCTGCTGCCTCTCCTGGCCCTATATGTGAAGAAAAGGGCACTGGAAATTAGATTGTGCTCAGCATGATGCTAGTTGTTGGGCGATCACTTCTGCCAGGTCCCAATCACCGAACTCAAGAATGGTGAAGTTCCTGGGGCTGTCAACTATCAACATCTTTTTCCATTCCTTGGTTATTCCCAGACATTTAACCCTTCTCCTAGGACATCACATTCTTAAAAAGTTTCATGTCTCCATTATTTTCCAGCAGAAAGCTCCCACAAAGCAACTTCCCATTGCTTTCAGACTACCTCCCTTCTCAAGATTCCCTTACCTTTTCTTACCCTCAGTTCATTTGAGATTATGCTAAATGATACAAAATTAGTTTATAAGTAAGTACTCATGTACCAATTTTAAAAGAGACTTAGTGTAAGTAACAGCCCAAGATGGCTTCCTAAGCAGGAGGGTACAGTGACAGGATACTGATTTAGGTTTGTCTTACATTATCAGCAGCATTTCCAAGAAGTGCAGGCCTTGGCCCTTGCATTTCCTATCAGCCCGGTTGACATGGGCTCCTAGTGTTTCCAGAATACTTTGCACATTCCTTGCTTTATCAGCGAGTACATCAAATAGGCCACAGTAAGATACCTTCTGGTCTACTACATCCTGTGCCCCACTTTCCATCGGATGAACTGGAGTCACTTCTGCTGTTGTAACAACTGTGACAGCTTGTCTTTCTTTTTTTTTTTTATTATTTTTTTTTCATTTATTTATTCCTATGTGTACGAATGTATTGTCTGCATGCAAGTCTGTGCCACCATGTGACGTGCAACGTCCGCGGAGGTCAGAAGAGGGGTGTCGGGCTCCCCTGTTGAACTGGAGTTCTCTGGAATTGGAGTTTTCAGACGGCTCTCGGCCGCCATGTGGGTCTGGGGATCGAACCCGGCTGTCCTCTGCAGAGCGGTCGGTGCTCTCTTAACCGTTAGGGCATCTCTCCAGCCCGGACAGCTGATTTTTTACAAGAGGGGCCCACTAGGAAGGTCTCCCCTTGCGCATATGTGTTGATCCACTTTTTGTCATGTTTAATGATTTTGTCAACTTGATGGACCTCTGGGCATGCCTATACGAGATTATCTTGGTTATATTAATTGAGGTGGAAAGATCCACCCACTGTGGGTGGCGCCCGCTATGGGTGGCTGGATCCTGGAGAAAGGGAGCCGAGCAGAAGCAGGCATTCATCACTGTTTCCAGACTGTGGATACAGACTAGACCAGCTGCTTCAAACTCCTGCCACCTTGACTTCCCATCATGGTGGACTGCACCTTCTTAAACCATGAGCCAACAAGATAAAACCTTCTCCCCTAAGTTGCTTTTTGCTCAGGATATTTCTCTCCCAGCCACAGAAAGAAAAACACCCAACTTGCCGAAGTCAACCTTTTGTAAGCATAGCAACATGAGTGATTCCAGACTGTTTTCTTGGAGATAGCAAGACCATGTTTTCATGAAAAAGAACATTACCTTGGCAGCCATGGTGATGGATGAGTTCTATTCATTTTGTGTTTTTTAAAATATTCTAGGAGAAGCTAATTTTTTTTTTTTTTTGAAAACTTTTTTTTTTTTTTTTTTTTTTTTTTTTTTTTTTTAAAGGTTTTTTGTTTTGGGTTTTTTTTTTTTTTTTTTGGTTCTTTTTGAGTACGGGGGTTCTCCCCATAGCCCCAGCTGTCGGAACTCGCTCTGTAACCAGGCTGGCCTTGAACTCATAAAGATCCACCCTCCTCACAAGTGATAGGATAAAGGCGTGCACCACCACCCCTGACCTTTATAATGACTTTTTTGTTTTTTAAGTAATGACTTTTTAAAAAGGAAATTTACAATAAATTTTACATTGTGTTTTTTTTTGTATCTTAAACAATATTCCTCCCCTAACCTAAAGTTATGAACATATTTTTATATTGTCATTTTTCTTTAATCCACCTGAAGTAGTTTTTGTGAATATTTTGGGTAAGAATCCAATTTATTTTTTACCATATATATGTCTAGTGGTCTCAGTGCCATTTATTAAAGCCATATTTTTTTTTTTTCCCTTTTTGGTTCTTTTGAGACAGGGTCCCCCCATCGCCCCAGCTGTCCTGGGCTCACTATATAGACAGTGGCTTTGAACTCAGATCCCCCTGCCTCTATCTCCTGAGTGCTGGGATTAAAAGTGTGCCCCACCACACTGGGCCCATAAAATCATCATTTTTCTTGTGATCTCCATGCTACCTATGTCATGAATATCATAAGTTTTACTGGAAAGTCATATAGGTCGTAGATGGATGTTATGCCAAAAATTAAGGATGATTCTTTGCCACAGCTGCTAACCAGATAACTTCTGAAATAGAATGCACAGAATACAGATACTGATATTTCTTAGTAAGAATGTGACGTTTTAGCCCCAGAGGCCCAGCTTACTTTGAAATTCAGGTCTTACTGCTTTCTTTCTTTCTTCCTTTTTCTTAAAGGAAAAAAACAAAAAAACAAAAGAGGAACAGAAAACTCAAAGTAAATAGTAGGTTTGGTGAGTCCTTAACACAACAGTATTTGCAGTACTTAAAGCATTCTTTTGTGGGGCTGGAGAAGATAGCCAGCGGTTAAGAGCGCTACTGCTCTTGCACGAGGACCCGGTTCGATCCCCAGCACCCATGGCAGGCTGAGAACCGTCTGGACTCCAATTCAGGAGAACTCCAGCTCCCGGGGAATCTGACACCCCCCTTCCTCTGATCTCCACTGATTGTTATGACATGGGTGCACAACACTTGCATGCAGACAGTACTTTCATACACATACGGAAATAATAAAAAACATTCTTTTTGTGAGCTGGCGTGGAGGAGAGGCAGGTGAATCTCTGGGTGTTCAAGGCCAGCTGGTCTACATTAGTGAGTCCAGGGCCATCTGGGGCTATAGGGCGACCCTTTTCTCAAAAAAACACGAAAAAAAAAAATTCTCTTGTTGGATATCATCTAGCTAGACATTCAAACTTTCTTTTTTTAAATAAAAAATTATAGGGGCTGGAGAGATGATCAGTTTAAGAAAACAGAAGAACGTTGTCTGAGCAGCAAGCAAGTTAAGTACATGAATGTATTCACTTTTCTCTGCTCTTGACTGTGCTCATGATGTAAACAGCTGTTTGAAGTTCCTACCACCTTGCCCTCTTCACTCAAGGCTGTAACCTGGGACTTCAAGCTAAAAATAAACCTTTTCTCTCCTAAGGTGCTTTTTCTCAGGGTATTTTATCAGAGCAAAGAAATGAAACTAGGATACCACTGTTAGGTTTCTTAGTTATGAACTTTTATGTGATGAACAAATCCCAGTGGCTATTACCAGCTTAAAGACTAGAGAGGTACTAGACCAGAAGCGTATCTAAGCACGTCTTCTTGTGACTTGCCTCTCTGTTAGATATACCTTCCTTCATGTCTAATATCACAATTTCTTTGATTTCAGTTTTTTTTAGTCCAAAATACCATTTCTTCATGATCTCCAGTTTCTTACTGCTCTTTTGTACTAAAGCTATTATTTCATATCTTCTCATAAACCATATGTCTTTCTGAGATCAATTATTGTTTTATATGTTAGGTTTCCCTGCAAAGAGAGGAAGGCCAAATCAGTCCGAATTAAAGTAAACAAAGGCATGGCTCTATCAAAGGGAAGGGAAATGCACTCTTGGGCAAAACCCTAAGGGCCTATAGTAGTCAAAGGAGTGAAGGCTGAAGGAAGTGAAAGTCTAGGCAGAGGGAAAGGGAAAATGCGACTGGGGGGTGGGGGAGGCGCAGGGGTCTCTTATAGGCCAAGAGAGGGAAGGCGGTGAGGTGTTAGAATCTGGCCAATTAAGATAGGTTAAAGCCCTGAAGGTGAATCTCTCTGGAATCAGGTGTTAGCCTCCTCTGGTGCCTTGTGTGGGCTTTCTTCTTGCACTTTGGAGAAAGTGGGGTCCTGGCCAGGAGAGAAGAGCGGGGAGGGGACCTCATGGCTCTCACCATCTTGATCCCTGTCTCAGTGGCCTCAGACCTAACACCAATATACAATAGATGTCAAAAAGACTGTTATGCAAACGATATTCAAAAAGGAGCAGTCAAGTTGTTTTAAATCAGAAAAAGGTATATTAGCGCCATACTTTAAGACCGGCTAACCTGATCTCCATATGAGATTCCAAAATAGCCTTGAACTCATGCCTTATTCTGCCTAATTGCTGGAATTACAAATATGAGCCACTCCATCCATCATACAGAGGACCCCAGGTTTGGTTCCCAGTACCCACCTGAAGACTACCAGCTATCTGTAAACTCCAGTTCAGGGATCTGATTGCCCCCTTCTGTCCTCCCCAGGGTACTACACGCACAGGTGAACTTAAATGAGTAAGTAAAAGTTTTAATTAACAAAATAATTTGGGCACAGTTAAATCAGTGTTTTTTAATTTTTTTTTTTTTAAATCTCCTATTGTGTTGAATCAGCATGCCTAGCCTGAAATGTGTGTCGTGAAAACTGAAGCCAAAGGAAGGGCACTGTGTGTGTGTCCCCAACTTTGGTCTTGTTTCAGTGCACATACTTTTGCTTTAAGCCTGTATGGACTGTCTAGCAGACACATGTGTTTAAAGCAGGGTCAAGACCAAAATGCTTCTGAAAGGGAGATCGATAACATGGAAATAAAGTAGCGTTCTCCAGACACCAATAATAATAATACATACATATTAAATAATAATAAAAATTTAATACGCCTGAGATTAGAAGAATATTTTCAACTTTTCTGTTCTTTTTTGTTGATATTTTGTGTATTTCATACATCTTTTTTCAGCCCAATTTGTATACATTATCCTCTCCCTGCCCCTCCCAACCCCAAATTTTCCACTTTTACATTTTTATCTTGTAAAATTTTCTTTTAATTTTTAAAAAATTTTTTATTTATTATAATGAGTATATGGCCTCTGTGTAATTTACAGTACACACATGTCATGCAGTACCCTCAGAGGTCAGAGAGGGATTCCCCTGGAACTAGAGTTATGGACAGTTTTGGCACCATTTGGTTGCTGGGAACCTAACCTGGGTCCTCTACAAGAACAACCAGTGCTTCTTAACCCTGAGCCATCTCTTTAGCCCCATTAGGGAAAATATTGACCAAACATATCTAATAAAGGATTTATCCAAAAATAAAGAATTCTCGCAGCTCAATAATTAAACCAGTTGATTTTTTAATAGCTATAAGTATTGAACATATGGTAAATATGTCTATTAAAATATTCAATACTTTTAGCCATTCAATAAATACAAATCTTGGGCTGGAGAGATGGCTCCGCCTTTAAAGGCACTTTCTGCTGCTACCCATGTCGCCGTACGTGCTGCCAGTTTACGCCCCTTTCCGATCTGCTCTCCAGCGGACCTGGGCTCAATTCCAGCACCCACTTGGCAGATGCCTTTAATCCTAGCACTTTGGGAGGGCCACAGGCAAGCAAGATCTCGAAGTTTCAGAGGCTCAGCCTGGTTGTACAGAGTGGGTTCAAGGCCAGTGAGGCTATAGGGAGACCCTGTCTCAAAAATAAATAAGTAAAAATTTAAACTTGAGCTAAAGCCTCTACACACTTAATAAAAACACTGAAAACACCAAATTCTGGAAGCAATATAAAGATACAACTCTCAAATACAATAGCACAGCCAGTTTTGCAGTTTGACAGTTTCTTTTAAAGTCAAGCATAGATTTACCTTGTCTCAGTCATTCCATTCCTAAGTATTTACACCTAGAGGACTTATGTTAACATAACAATCCATTACGTAAAAAATAGCATGGTGGCACACACCTTTATCCCAGCATGGGACGGCAGAGGTAGGTGGAACTCTTGAGTTCAAGGACAGCCTCTGTGGTCTACTAATGGTTCTAGGACAGCTGGAACTTATCTAAAGTGAAACCCTTTGGCTCCACAAAAGACCAAACACCATTTTTTTTAAATCCATACCGCTGGGGTGGAGAGATGTCAGTTGTTTTAAGAGCATCCGACTGCTCTTCCAGATGACCCATTTCATTACCAGCACCCACATGGCACTAGCAACCANATATATATATGTATATTAAGCAGATACTTGTGTTGTTCCCTTTTGAATGTGCAACTGAGATAAGTGTTAAGTGTTGTCATATTTAGGTTATTAGATACTGAAGGACTAAGTGTTCCTCAAGGACATTACCACCTACTCTAAGATAAAATGCTTTGCTATTGCACATAAGACACTTATAACATGTTAGGTGGAATTATGACCTTGCCATTGTTTGCAATTAACATTTAAACAAAACATAAGGAGAGGCTGTTTATTGGGTGTCAAGTTGACAAGGGGTGGACTTGTGCTGGTTAATCCTGGATTAACCAGTACAAGTCTGGACTAAGGAACAAATAAGAGAAAAAGGATCTTTGGATTGGACCGCCTCAACCTGGATGGCCCACCTCAAATGTGGGCGTTACCTTGTGCCCGCAGGCAGTATTAAAGGCCATGGCAGAGGGAGCTGGTCCCTTTTTTCCTCTGGCTTGCCTCTCTCTCATTGGTGAGTTTATCTTGCTGCTGTGATCAACCCTTTGGATCCCAGCATGTACTGAGACCGGCAGATCTCCTGGAATCCACCGCACCTTCAGCACCAGATTGGGACTATTGAGACATCCAGCCTTGCAGACTGAGCTGCTGTGATCAACCCTTCAGATCCCAGTGTGTACTGAGACCAGCAGATCTCCTGGAATCCACTGGACCTTCAGCACCAGATTGGGACTACTGAGACATCCAGCCTTGCGGACTGAACAGTTCCCTGGATTCTCAGCCTCTCCAGTGCAGCGTGGCTACTTTTGGAGGACTTGAGCTCTGTCACATGAGCAAATCAATAAATTGTATATAGCTATATATTCGTTCTGTTGCTTCTGTTTCTTTAGAAAACCCTGACTAATACACAGGGGCCGGTGGATCTCTGTGAGTTCAAGGTCAGCCTGGTCTACATAGTGAGTTCCAGGACAGCTGTGGCTACAGGGAGACCCTGTCTCAAAAAGACCAAAAAATAAATAAATGAATGAATAAATAGTACATGAAACTGGCAGGGGACATTGGTGGCTGGGAATAAGAGAGGAATTAGAGGGGTGGATTTTTATCAAAACACAAATGTACATATAAAAGGCTCAAACAGAAAAAGAATCTTTATTAAAATATCAGAAAATACTAACATTTAATAATTCACTTAGTTATAGCCATGTCCACTTTCTTTAAGTTTACTTCTTTTTTTTTTTTTTTTTTTTTTTTTTTTTAGGGCGCCTTCTGTGCTACCATGTCCTATGATTAGGTCAATGGGAAACTCCAACAACCCCAAACCAGACAGGAAACAAATGGCCCAGGTCCCTTCAGGGATGAAGGTATGGGTCCTCCACCAGGGAAAGAGCCAAGCCACTGCAAGGTGCTTGCTGAATGGTGGAGGAATATACAGAATGGTGTGTAGAAGAAGGTAGTCATTAATATCAGCTGAGGCCACGGGAACCAGTTGAGAAACGTGGATTATAATAGATATAACTTTTGTCCTTTTGGTTATAAAATGTGTTTGTTCATATATATATATATAAATATATATATATATAATATATATATTGTATATTAAGCAGATACTTGTGTTGTCTCCTTTTGAATGTGCAACTGAGATATAGTGTTAAGTGTAATTTCATATTTTGGTTATTAATACTGAAGGACTAAGTGTTCCTCAAGGACATTACCACCTACTCTAAGATAAAATGCTTTGCCTATTGCACATTAAGACCACTTATAACATGTTAGGTGGAATCTATGACCTTGCCATTTGGTTGCAATTAGACATTTAAAGATAACAGTAAGTGAGAGGCTAGTTTATTGGGTGTCAAGTTGACAAATGGGGTGAGACTTGTGCTGGTTAATTCCTGGAATTAGACCACGTACAAGTCTGGGACTAACGACGGACATAATAAGAGAAAAAGGATCTTTGGAGTTGGACCGCCTCAACCGGATGGCCTCAGACCTCAAATGTGGGACGCCGTTCTCGTTTGCCGCGCAGGCGTATCTAAAGGGCCATGGCAGAGGTGCTTGGTCCCTTTTTTCCTTGGCTTGCCTCTCTCTCATTGGTGAGTTTATCTTGCTGCTGTGATCAACCCTTTGCGATCCCAGCATGTACTGAGACCTGGCAAGATCTCCTGGAATCCACCCAGCCTTCAGCACAGATTGGGACTACTGAAGACATCCAGACCTTGCAGACTTGAGCTGTTGTGATCAACCCTTCGAGATCCCAGTGTGTACTGAGACCAGCATGATCTCCTGGAATCCACTGGGACCTTCAGCACCAGATTGGGAACTACTGAGACATCCAGCCTTGCGGACTGAACAGTTTCCCTGGATTTCTCAGCCTCCTCCAGTCTGCGTGGTACTGTTGACGTACTTGAGCTCTGTCACATGAGCAAATCAATAAATTGTATATAGCTATATATTCGTTCTGTTTGCTTCTTTGTCTTTAGAACCCCTGACTAATACACGAGGGGCCGGTGGGTCTCTGTGAGTTTTCAAGGGGTCAGCCTGGTCTACATAGTGATGTTCCAGGACAAGGCTGTGGCTACAGGAACACTGTCTCAAAAAGACCAAAAAATAAATAAATGAATTAATTAAAGTACATGAAAACTGGCAGGGGACTTTGGTGGCTGGGAATAAGAGAGGAATTAGCAGGGGTGGATTTTTATTCAAACACAATGTACATATAAAAGGCTCAGAACAAAATAAGAATCTTTATTTAAAATATATCAGAAAATACTAACATTTAATAATTCACTTAGTTATAAGCCATGTCCATCTTTTTTAGTTTACTGTCTTTTTTTTTTTTTTTTTTTTTTTTTTTGTGTTTTTCGAGACAGGGTCCTCCCTATAGCCCAGCTGTCCTGGAACTCACTCTGTAGACCAGGCTAGCCTTGAACTCACAAAGATCTGCGCTTGCCTCTGCCTCCCAAGTGCTAGATTTAGCGCTGCCGCCACCACGCCGGCCTCTAAGTTTAACTGTCTTAACAAGTCTTACTACAGTATCTTTAATATTTTTTTGTTTTGGAACTTCTTTTACTTTGGAACAATCTTGGCCTTTCTCTATTCAAAAGCATTAACCTTTAAACTTCTTTATTAAATGTAGCACACTCATACCTTAACCCAACGTCTGTATTTTTCTCTATATCTGATGAGTCCTTTCTGCCTTATCTTTATATTGTGGTTAATAATTTTAACAAACAATTATTTTTAAAATAACTATTTTAAGATATATTTTAGCCAGTCATGGTGGCACAGCCTCTAATTCCGCTTTAATCCTAGCATTTGTGTGGCAGAGGCTGGCGGATTCTCTGTGGAGTTAAAGGCCAGCCTGGTCTACGAGTGTAGGTTCCAGGTGAGCTAGGGCTTACAAAGGGAGGCCCTCGTCTCAAAAGACAAAAAAACAAATCAAACAACAAAAGAACATATTTATATTATAAAAATGAAGCAAAACATGAAAAACACATTCATATTATGTATGCGCATTTAGGTATTCCTAAAAGTTATAATACAGTTAAACATTACATGATATGTCTCCGGCTTTCTTTAAACAAATTTAATTAATTATTCGTTAAAGATTTAAGTCATTAGAACTGGCACTTGGAATTGCTTTTACTAAAAAGCGTTTACTCTTCTCATTTGGGCTCACAAGATAAGCATCCAGAGCAAGAAAAGGTGTGGATGCTGGCAACACACCTTCTATCCGCAGCATTTGGGTAGGCAGAGGCAGGTCGATTTCCATGAGTTCAAAAGACACTGCCTGGACTTAACATAGTGAGCTCCAGTGCCAAGATTGGACTAAGGGTGAGACCTCGTCTCAAAAAAGACCATAAGNTTTGTGTTTTCGAGACAGGGTCCTCCTATAGCCCAGCTGTCGCTGGAACTCACTCTGTAGATCCAGGCTTAGCCTTGAACTCACAAAGATCTGCTGCCTTCCTCGCTCCCAAGTGCTAGGATTTAGGCGTGCGCCACACGCCGGCCTTAAAGTTTAACTTCTTACAAGTCTTACTACAGTATCTTTAATATTTTTTTGGTTTTGGAACCTAGTCTTTTACTTTGGAACAATCTTGGCCTTTCTCTATTGCAAAAGCATTTAACCTTTAAACTTCTTTTATTAAATGTAGACCTCATACCTTAACGAACGTCTGTATTTTTCTCTATATCTGATGAGTCCTTTCTGCCTTATCTTTATATTGTGGTTAATAATTTTACAAAAATATTTTTAAAATAACTATTTTAAGATATATTTTAGCCAGTCATGGTGGCACATGCCTTTAATCCAGCTTTATATCCTAGCATCTTGTGTGGCAGAGGCTGGCGGATCTCTCTGTGGAGTTAAAGGCCAGCCTGGTTCTACGAGATGTAGTTCCATGGTGAGCTAGGGCTACAGGGAGGCCCTGTTCAAAAAGAACAAAAAAACAAATCAAACAACAAAAAGAACATATTTATATTTAAAAAAAATGACCAAAAACACATGAAAAACACATTATATATGTATGGCATTTTAGGTATTCCTAAAAGTTATAATCGACAGTTAAACATTACATATAGTCTCCGGCTTTTTAAACAAATTTAAACTTAAAAAAAAAAAAAAAAAAGAATTAAAATATAGCATGGAAAAAATAAGCTGCCTTTAATGTGGTCAGTTAGGATAAAATCAAAGAGCTTACTCAGGGAACTGATGAAAATCTGCCCATTTTTCTTCTGTTTATCTAAAACTATGACTAAATATGTCAAAATGACCCCTGATGCTGAAGAAAGGAGATTATATCTCCATCTTTATTTTATATTTCAGTCAGCATCAATTTAAAACAATTTTTAATTTTATTTATTTATTTATGTGTAGGAATGTACTGTCTGCATGTAGGTTTGTGCACCCATGTTGTGCAATGCCACGGAGGTCAGAAGAGGGTGTCGGATTCCCCTGGAACTGGAGTTCTCCTGGAATTGGAGTTTCAGACGGTTCTCAGCCACCATGTGGGTGCTGGGGATCGAACCCTGGTCCTCTGCAAGAGCAGTCGGTGCTCTCACCCTCTAGGCCATCTCTCTAGCATCCATTTTTTTAAAACCTCCAAATATTAGAGGCTGGACCTCACACCCTTTAAAGAGACCTTGTAAAAGTAGCCTTGTGAGATCTTTAGTAAGAGAAAGGAAGATCTTACAAGTCAAAAATCTAAATGATTTCAGGCTAAATATCAAAGACTGGCAGCAGCCTTATGCCAGGGTTCATTACAGAGTTCATCAACTCAAACAAGGAAGCAATTTCTCCCTACATAGATAGGCCTGACCGACCCAGGGTTTAAACTAGGCCTGGGCAAACTAGGGACTGGGCAAGATCTACCCTAACTCACAGCTGCTGCCTCTCCTGGCCCTATATGTGAAGAAAAGGGCACTGGAAATTAGATTGTGCTCAGCATGATGCTAGTTGTTGGGCGATCACTTCTGCCAGGTCCCAATCACCGAACTCAAGAATGGTGAAGTTCCTGGGGCTGTCAACTATCAACATCTTTTTCCATTCCTTGGTTATTCCCAGACATTTAACCCTTCTCCTAGGACATCACATTCTTAAAAAGTTTCATGTCTCCATTATTTTCCAGCAGAAAGCTCCCACAAAGCAACTTCCCATTGCTTTCAGACTACCTCCCTTCTCAAGATTCCCTTACCTTTTCTTACCCTCAGTTCATTTGAGATTATGCTAAATGATACAAAATTAGTTTATAAGTAAGTACTCATGTAAATTAAAAGAGACTTAGTGTAAGTAACAGCCCAAGATGGCTTCCTAAGCAGGAGGGTACAGTGACAGGATACTGATTTAGGTTTGTCTTACATTATCAGCAGCATTTCCAAGAAGTGCAGGCCTTGGCCCTTGCATTTCCTATCAGCCCGGTTGACATGGGCTCCTAGTGTTTCCAGAATACTTTGCACATTCCTTGCTTTATCAGCAAGTACATCAAATAGGCCACAGTAAGATACCTTCTGGTCTACTACATCCTGTGCCCCACTTTCCATCGGATGAACTGGAGTCACTTCTGCTGTTGTAACAACTGTGACAGCTGTCTTTCTTTTTTTTTTTAAAACCAAACAAAAAACCTTACCAATCCTTATCCACTGACATTGGTTGGGTTTTCAAAAAAACAAAAAAAAAAATTAAGCTTCTCCCTTAAGATATTTTAAAACACAAAAATGCAAGAACTCACCATCACCATGGTGCCCAAGGTAATGTTCTTTTTCATTGAAAACATGGTCTGCTATCTCCAAGAAAAACAGTCTGGAATCACTCATGTTGCTATGCTTACAAAAGGTTGACTTCTGCAAGTTGGGTGTTTTTCTTCCTGTTGCTGGGAGAAAATATTCCTGACAAAAGCAACCTTAGGGCGAGAAAGGGTTTTATTTTGGCTCATGGTTTTAAGGATGCAGTCTACCATGGATGCGGAAGTCAAGCGTTCAGGAGTTTGAAGCAGGTGTGCTTCTAGTCTGTTCCACAGTCTGGAAACAGTGATGTAATGCCTGCTTCTGCTCGCTCCCTTTTCCAGGATCCAGGCACCCATAGGGGCGGGCGCCACCCACAGTGGGTGGATCTTTCCACCTCAATTAACTAATCAAGATATCTGTATAGGCATGCCCAAGAGGTCCATCAAGTTGACAAAATCATTAAACATGACAAAAAGTGGATCAACACATATGCGCAAGGGGAGACCTTCCTAGTGGGCCCTCTTGAAAGACAGTCTGTTCGGGCTGGAGATAGCTTGCCTAGTCCGGTTAAGAGTGCCGACCGACTGCTCTTGCAGAGGCCCGGGGGGGGTTCGATCCCCAGCACGCCCACATGGCGGCCGACGAGCCAGTCTGAAACTCCAATCCAGAGAACTCCCATTCCAGGGGCGACACCCTCTTTCTGACCTCCGCGGCCGTTGCAGTACAGGTGCACAGACTGCATTGCAGACAANTTTTTTTTTTTTTTTGGTCTTTTTGAGACAGGGTCTCCCCATAGCCCCAGCTGTCCTGGAACTCGCTCTGTAGACCAGGCTGGCCTTGAACTCATAAAGATCCACCTCTACCTCCCAAGTGCTAGGATTAAAGGCGTGCACCACCACCCCTGACCTTTATAATGACTTTTTTGTTTTTTTAAGTAATGACTTTTTAAAAAGGAAATTTACAATAAATTTTACATTGTGTTTTTTTTTGTATCTTAAACAATATTCCTCCCCTAACCTAAAGTTATGAACATATTTTTATATTGTCATTTTTCTTTAATCCACCTGAAGTAGTTTTTGTGAATATTTTGGGTAAGAATCCAATTTATTTTTTACCATATATATGTCTAGTGGTCTCAGTGCCATTTATTAAAGCCATATTTTTTTTTTTTCCCTTTTTGGTCTTTTTGAGACAGGGTCCCCCCATAGCCCCAGCTGTCCTGGAGCTCACTATATAGACCAGGCTGGCTTTGAACTCAGATCCCCCTGCCTCTATCTCCTGAGTGCTGGGATTAAAAGTGTGCCCCACCACACTGGGCCCATAAAATCATCATTTTTCTTGTGATCTCCATGCTACCTATGTCATGAATATCATAAGTTTTACTGGAAAGTCATATAGGTCGTAGATGGATGTTATGCCAAAAATTAAGGATGATTCTTTGCCACAGCTGCTAACCAGATAACTTCTGAAATAGAATGCACAGAATACAGATACTGATATTTCTTAGTAAGAATGTGACGTTTTAGCCCCAGAGGCCCAGCTTACTTTGAAATTCAGGTCTTACTGCTTTCTTTCTTTCTTCCTTTTCTTAAAGGAAAAAAAAAAAAAAAAAGAGGAACAGAAAAACTCCAAAGTAAATCGTAGGTTTGGTGAGTTCCTTAACACAACAGTATTGCATACTTAAAGCATTCTTTTGTGGGGCTGGAGAGATAGCCTAGCGGTTAAGAGCGCCTACTGCTCTTGCAGAGGACCCGGGTTCGATCCCCAGCACCCATGGCAGCTGAGAACCGTCTGGAACTCCAATTCCAGGAGAACTCCAGCTCCAGGGGAATCTGACACCCTCTTCTGATCTCCACGGCATTGTATGACATGGGTGCACAAACTTGCATGCAGACAGTACATTCATACACATACGGAAATAAATAAAAAACATTCTTTTTTGTGAGCTGGGCGTGGAGGCAGAGGCAGGTGAATCTCTGTGTGTTCAAGGCCAGCCTGGTCTACATAGTGAGTTCCAGGCCATCTGGGGCTATAGGGAGACCCTTTCTCAAAAACACGAAAAAAAAATTCTCTTGTTTCTCAAATACAAGTAAATATTGATTTGAATTTTTTAAAGGCACTTATAGGGGCTGGAGAGATGACTCAGTTTAAGAACAGAGAAAGTGGTCTGAGCAGCAAGCAAGTTAAGTACATGAATGTATTCACTTTTCTCTGCTCTTGACTGTGCTCATGATGTAAACAGCTGTTTGAAGTTCCTACCACCTTGCCCTCTTCACTCAAGGCTGTAACCTGGGACTTCAAGCTAAAAATAAACCTTTTCTCTCCTAAGGTGCTTTTTCTCAGGGTATTTTATCAGAGCAACAGAAATGAAACTAGGATACCACTGTTAGGTTTCTTAGTTATGAACTTTTATGTGATGAACAAATTCCAGTGGCTATTACCAGCTTAAAGACTAGAGAGGTACTAGACCAGAAGCGTATCTAAGCACGTCTTCTTGTGACTTGCCTCTCTGTTAGATATACCTTCCTTCATGTCTAATATCACAAATT
Organism: Rhizomys pruinosus; assembly: GCA_009823505.1. Lineage (NCBI taxonomy): Eukaryota > Metazoa > Chordata > Mammalia > Rodentia > Spalacidae > Rhizomys > Rhizomys pruinosus. The sequence continues at coordinate 981,769 of VZQC01000176.1, read as the reverse complement.
TTCCTTTGATTTCAGTTTTTTTAGTCCAAATACCATTTCTTCATGATCTCCAGTTTCTTACTGCTCTTTTGTACTAAAGCTATTATTTCATATCTTCTCATAAACCATATGTCTTTCTGAGATCAATTATTGTTTTATATGTTAGGTTTCCCTGCAAAGAGAGGAAGGCCAAATCAGTCCGAATTAAAAGTAAACAAAGGCAGGCTATATTCCAAGGGAAGGGAAATGCACTCTTGGGCAAAACCCTAAGGGCCTATAGTAGTCAAAGGAGTGAAGGCTGAAGGAAGTGAAAGTCTAGGCAGAGGGAAAGGGAAAATGCGACTGGGGGGTGGGGGAGGCGCAGGGGTCTCTTATAGGCCAAGAGAGGGAAGGCGGTGAGGTGTTAGAATCTGGCCAATTAAGATAGGTTAAAGCCCTGAAGGTGAATCTCTCTGGAATCAGGTGTTAGCTGCCTCTGGTGCCTTGCATGGGCTTTCTTCTTGCACTTTGGAGAAAGTGGGGTCCTGGCCAGGAGAGAAGAGCGGGGAGGGGACCTCATGGCTCTCACCATCTTGATCCCTGTCTTGGGCCTCTGACCTAACAATATACAATAGATGTCCAAAAAGACTGTTATGCAAAAGATTATTCAAAAAGTGAGAAGTCAAGTTGTTTTAAATCAGAAAAAGTATTAGCGATACTTTTAAGACAGGCTAACCTGGATCTCACTATGTAGATCCAAACTAGCCTTGAACTCATGCCTTATTCTGCCTAATTGCTGGAATTACAAATATGAGCCACTCCATCCATCATACAGAGGACCCAGGTTTGGTTCCCAGTACCCACCTGAAGACTAACAGCTATCTGTAACTCCAGTTCAGGGGATCTGATGCCCCCTTCTGTCCTCCCCAGGTACTACACGCACAGGTGAACTTAAATGAGTAAGTAAAAGTTTTAATTAACAAAATAATTTGGGCACAGTTAATCAGTGTTTAATTTTTTTTTTTAAATCTCCTATTGTGTTGAATCAGCATGCCTAGCCTGAAATGTGTGTCGTGAAAACTGAAGCCAAAGGAAGGGCACTGTGTGTGTGTCCCCAACTTTGGTCTTGTTTCAGTGCACATACTTTTGCTTTAAGCCTGTATGGACTGTCTAGCAGACACATGTGTTTAAAGCAGGGTCAAGACCAAAATGCTTCTGAAAGGGAGATCGATAACATGGAAATAAAGTAGCGTTCTCCAGACACCAATAATAATAATAATAATAATAATAATAATGATAATAATATAATAAGCTGAGATTAGAAGAATAATTTTCAACTTTTTATGTTCTTTTTTGTTGATATTTTGTGTATTTCATACATCTTTTTTCAGCCCAATTTGTATACATTATCCTCTCCCTGCCCCTCCCAACCCCAAATTTTCCACTTTTTACATTGAAGTGACAGCCATGTTAGGAAAAATACTAAAATTTTTTATTTTATATAAATGAGTATATTGCCTCTGTGTAATCTAAGTACACACATGTCATGCAGTACCCTCAGAGGTGAGAAGAGGATTCCCCTGGAACTAGAGTTATGGACAGTTTTTGGCCACCATTTGGTTGCTGGGAACCTAACCTGGGTCCTCTACAAGAACAACCAGTGCTCTTAACCACTGAGCCATCTCTTTAGCCCCATTAGGGAAAATATTGACCAAACATATCTAATAAAGGATTTATCCAAAAATAAAGAATTCTCGCAGCTCAATAATTAAACCAGTTGATTTTTTAATAGCTATAAGTATTGAACATATGGTAAATATGTCTATTAAAATATTCAATACTTTTAGCCATTCAATAAATACAAATCTTGGGCTGGAGAGATGGCTCAGCCCTTAAGAGGACCGACTGCTCTCGCAGAGGACCTGGGCTCAATTCCCAGCACCCACTTGGCAGATGCCTTTAATCCTAGCACTTGGGAGGCACAGGCAAGCAGATCTCTGTAAGTTCAAGGCCAGCCTGGTGTACAGAGTGGGTTCCAAGCCAGCTGAGGCTATAGGGAGACCCTGTCTCAAAAATAAATAAGTAAAAAATTTTAAACCTTGAAGATAAGCCTCTACACACTTAATAAAAACACTGAAAACACCAAATTCTGGAAGCAATATAAAGATACAACTCTCAAATACAATAGCACAGCCAGTTTTGCAGTTTGACAGTTTCTTTTAAAGTCAAGCATAGATTTACCTTGTCTCAGTCATTCCATTCCTAAGTATTTACCCTAGAGAATTAATGTTAACATAACAATCCATACGTAAACTAGGCATGGTGGCACACACCTTTAATCCCAGCACTGGGAGGCAGGGGGAGGTGGAACTCTTGAGTTCAAGGACAGCCTGGTCTACCTAATGAGTTCTAGGACAGCTGGAACTACACAGGAAGACCCTGTCTCAAAAAGACCAAAACATTTTTTTTAAATCCATACAGCTGGGGCTGGAGAGATGTCAGTGGTTAAGAGCATCGACTGCTCTTCCAGAGGACCCAGGTTCAATTACCAGCACCCACATGGCAGCTAAGAACCATCTTTAAGCCAGGTGTGGTGGCACGCGCCTTTGATCCCAGCACCTGGGAGGCAGAGGCAGGTGGATTTCTGTGAGTTCAAGGCTACTCTGGTCTACAGAGCAAGCTCCAGGCCAGCTGAGACTAAAGGGAGGCCCTGTCTCAAAAAGACCTAAATAAATAAATAAACAAACAAATAAATAAATAATAAATCCATACAGCCATGCATGGTGTCCCACCCCTTTAGTTGTAGCACTGGCTTGGATCTCACTATGTAGACGAGGCTGGCCTTGAATTCACAGAAATCCCTTGCTTCTGCCTCTCAGTGCTGGGATTAAAGGATTGCACCACCAGGTCTGTCCTCAAATTATTTTTTTTATGCATATGAGTATTTGCCTATAAGTGCCTGTGTTTAAGCATGAAGAGGGAGTCAGAGCCCCTGGAAGTGGAGTTAGATGGTTTGTTAGCTCCCATGTGGGTGTTAGAGACCAAAACCAGATCCTTTGCAAGGGCAGCCAGTGCTCTTAACTTGAGTCATCTCTCCAGCCCCCATGAGTGCCATATTTTAATTCAGTTGAGTATTTAATTGTATTTGAGAAACAAAAAAAACACAGTTTTTTTTTTTAATTACTAGAACAAGACTGCCTCACTTATAATTCTGTCTCTACTGTTTGTGGCTTTATAATTTCAGCAAATAATTTAGTCTCTAGAGGTTCCTTTCCTTCACCATAATTGTAGCATCTCTTAGAAATATTACAGAATAATTTCAGTTTAGAATTAGAGCATCTCTGATGCCTAATAGTACTTAATGAATATTAGCTATTTCCATGTGCCAGGTGTAGTGTTTTAATTTTTTTAATTTTATTTATATTTTGTGTATATGAATGTACTGTCTGCATGTAGGTTTGAGCACCTGTGTCATGCAATGCCACAGAGGTCAGAAGAGGGCGTCGGATTCCCCTGGAACTGGAGTTAAAGATGGTTCTCAGCCACCATGTGGGTGCTGGGAATCGAACCTGGTCCTCTGCAAGAGCAGTTGTCGCTCTTAACCACTAGGCCATCTCTCCAGCCCATGTTTTAGTTTTTAAGGAAATAAAGTAAAAAGACTTGGTCTATTCTCTAAAAGAGCTAAAAACAAAGCTTATTAAAGCCTACCATTCATTCATCTTTTTCAAATGATTGTAACAATACATATCAGTACCTATAGTGTTTAAAATTGATACACCCTCTGTGGTTTTATAAGTATAACAGTAAGATATAACAAAGAGGCAGAGAGATGTCTCAGCAGATAAAGTCACCTCCATATGACACGTGACACATGTGACATGTGCTGCCCCCAGATTCTTGAACAGGAGACTATTATGATGTAAAGAGGTGTTTTTGTTTTTACTTCTGTCCCTGTATCAAAGATGCAAATATTTTCAGTATTTTGGACAATTCAGAGGTATGTTTTTCTTTTTTCTTTTTTTCTGATCTCTGAAATCTCCACTCTAGAGTAATGGTAGTTCTGTGATACTTCACTTTCAGAATCATTTTTTTTTCTTTAATTAGCCCATAACAATTCAAAGGTAGATAGGTTAAAAGTATGAAATCATTAAGGGTAACTAGAAATTAAGATTGTAGGGCTCACTCTTCAATTGTGCCAGGTAAATTATATAGCAAAGTTCAGAATAAAACATGTACATTTTTCTAGTTCTTGCAAGTTTATAAATTGCCTAGTTTGTCACTACAATCCTATATTATATAGCCAAAGCTCAGGGGACTCCAGGATGTGTGTTTATGAACTGATTCCCCAGTAGATAACTGCACCATTCTGGAATGCAATTGCTATCTCACTAGATGTAGTCTTACTGTTAGAGAATCATTCCATCTTTCACCCTCATTAATTTAGAATGTCTCTAACATGATTTGCAAAGAATTTCATATTTAGATTTTGTAGCCAGTGTTTGAATGGGACACAGGTTTTAGATATTTGCTACAATGTGTAAACATTTTGTAAAATAATATATAACACTTTCTAGTCTAAATGTTTTAGGATTGCTGACTCTTTGCTAATTGGTCATGGATCAAAATCCATTTTTTAATTTGTGGAAATCTTTATAAATGAGTATGTAGCGCTTCATATCACAGCTGTTGTCACTTAAAGTTTGGACAGCATCATTACAAATGAAGCCCTGCTGTGAAATCAAAGACAAAAGGCATCTTGGCATCCCAACCATTTCCTTAGGAGAAGATTATAGCTCAAGTCTGTTGAACTTTATTGCCTTGGGCCTCATGACATTCTTCAGAAACATGCAAGGCATTTCTTTTAAAGAAGTTCAGATGTGTTAGGACATAGATGACATTCTTGCAAATAACCATGTCCTAAGGGGGTGAAAAGTAAAGGGGATGGATTAACACTTTTTGCTGTGTTCATGGATTATTTTACAAGGTCTGTGGAGATGACAGAGACATCAGTGATAGAATGTAGGGGAAAGGTGTAGGATTTTTTTCCAACAAGCCCTAACTGTATTTTAAAATAAAAACCTAAACATGACTCCGAGATTGTAACTACCGTGTCAGTCATCTTCCTGTTTTAAGGAGGTGGATGCTGGTGCTGGAGTTTGACCCAGGGCCTCATGTATGCAAAGCAAGTACAACATCATCCTCCTATTTTATCATTCTCTCTTAAGAAGTTGATTTGCGAGCTCCAGGACAGCCGGAGCTACAGGAAGACCCTGTCTCGAAAATACCAAAAAAAAAAAGAATTGTTGATTTTTTTTCTCCCGTTTTGTCTCCTATATACATGTGTCTGAAGGAGAGATACTACTCAGAACAGTTTCAATAGTTATGTGTGTCATAGGTAGAACTCATGCTATTATGAGTCTGATGGTGACCGTTCTAACTAGTACAAGATGGAATCAGAAATGGGTTTTCGTTTGCATTTCCCTGATGGCTATACTTTCATGCCCATGTTTCTTCTTATTCATTGGCCCATTTATGGATTTGCAGTTGGGGTGTTTTGAGGCTTAATTTTCATAGTTCTTTATATATTATAGATATAATCTCTTGTCTGCAATTCTATGAGTCATCTCTTTGCTGATATTCTCCTTTCATATGCAGAAGCTTCTTAGTTTCATGCAATCCTTTGCTTAATTCTTGAGGTTATTTTCTTTGCTATTGTTCTGTTAGAAAGTTCTTTTTTTTCTTTTTTTAAAATTTTATTTTTGTATGTGTATGAATGTACTGTCTGCATGTAGGTTTGTGCACCCATGTCGTGCAATGCCACGGAGGTCAGAAGAGGGTGTCGGATTCCCCTGGAACTGGAGTTAAGGACAGTTCTCAGCCGCCATGTGGGTGCTGGGGATCGAACCCAGGTCCTCTGCAAGAGCAATCTGCACTCTTGACTGCTAGGCCATTTCTCCAGGCCCAGAACGTTCTTGACTATACCTCTATCTTGAATTGTCTTCCCCATGTTTCATGTTTTTTTTGGGCATTTTTTTTTTTTTTTTTTTTTTTTTTTTTTTTTTTGTTTTTGTCTTTTTTGAGACAGGGTCTCCCTGTAGCCCAGCTGTCCTGGAACTCTGCTGGCCTTGAACTCACCAATATCCGCCTGCCTCTGCCTAGGATTAAAGGCATGCCCCACCACGCCTGGCTATCAGGTTTTAAATTAAGGTCTTTGATCCACTTTGAGTATATTTTTGTGCATCGTGAGATATAGGAATCTAATTCCTTCCTTCTATTTTGCCAGTACCATTTTTTAGAAATGCCTGTTTTTTCTCTAGTGTGTATTTTTAACACTTTTGTCAGATATCAAATGGTCGTGGCTGTGTGGAGTTTTTTCTGGGTCCTCTGTTCTGTTCCATTGGGTGTGTGTGTGTTGTGTGGTGTGTGTGTGTGTGTGTGGTATCTTGTTTTTTTTTGTGCCAGTACCATGCTGTCTTTGTACTATGGCTCTGTAGTATAGTTTGAGGTACACATGGAGGCCAGGGGTTGATTTCAGATGTCTTCTTGATCGTTCTGACATATATCAATACAAGTCTGTCTCTGACCCTGAAGATCACCAATCTGGCTAATGTAGGTAGCCAGCTTGCTTTTTTTCCCCATCTCTATCTCCCTAGCACTGGGACTACAAATGGGCTATCACACCCACTAAGCATTTATGTGGGTGTTGGAAGTCTGAACTCCAGTCCTTGCACTTGCATTGCAGTTCACCCCTTTAGCCATTCTCCTAGATCTGGCCCCTGGATCCTGTTTCTTAATCTAGTTAGTCTGTGTCTTTTAATTGGTAAATTAGGTGATTACATTGCTCATTATTATTGAGAGAGGTTTACTGTTACTGATGATTTTGTTATTTTTGTTGGCTGTTTTGTTGGTTTGGTTAATTGGTAATTCGTCCTTTTCTGGTGGTTATTGGAAGCTTGCTGGTTTGTTGTGATTGATCCCTTTCTATTTCTCTGTTCTGTTCATCTGTTCCTCTCATGAAATGTATTCTTTCCTGTGTTCTTGTGGATAAAACTGTCTTTCCTCTGCTCTGTGTATAATATTTTTAAAAGAGTTTTCTGGGAAAAAAAAAGTTTTCTGGGGGCTGGAGAGATGGCTCAATGGTTAAGAACACTGGCTGCTCTTGTAGAGGACCCAGGCTCAGTTTCTAGCACCCACATGACAGCTAACAGCCATCCATAACATCAATTCTAGGGAAATCTGACATCCTCTTCAGACCTCCACAGGCATTGCATGACATGGGTACACTTACATATATGCAGGCATAAAATTCATACAAATAAAATAAAAAATTTTAAGAAAACCAAATATATACATGCTGCCAAAACATTTATAGTGTTATAGATAGACAAGCATATTCTGTTGTCCTAAACATTTCACGCCTTTAGTGATAGTAACATTGATTGATTACTGTTGCCAGATATAGTTTTAAATACTTTATTGCATTATTGATTTCTTAACCTAGTCACATAATGGTCTAACAACTGAATATGGTATTAATCTTTTTAAATTTACTGGTACTGGTTTTATGGCCTACTATGACATTAGTTTTTTTCATTCATGTAAACAGTTACAGGAAGTCTTAAGTGGTTAGGGAGATGGTTCTGTGGGTAAAGTATTTGTTACACAAGCATGAAGACCTGCCTTCAGACTCCAGCACCCATGTAAAAGCTGAGACTGGTGATACGTGCATGCAGTCCCAGCACTAAGGCAACAGACAGAAGGACCCCTGGAGCTTGGCTGCCAGCCAGTCTAGCTGAATCAAGGAAATGGAGGGTTAGAGAAAAGGAGGAGAAGAAATAAACTTTTAGTGAATTTATATCTAGAAATGTTATAGTTTGAAAGAAAGAAAAAACTTGATTAATTTTATTTACTGGGCATTTCTCCAATTCCTGTAAGAAGCAGCTATTTGTTCTTACAGTGCTACTGATTCAGTTTTGAGGAGCTTTGCTCCACACATCTTCAAACTTTCTTACTTAGAAAACAAAACACACACACACACACACACACACACACACACAAAATACCTCTAGACTTTAAATCTTCCTTCCAGAGCCTAGCTTCTTTCTCATGTGTTGTATTTGCTGATATTGTCAAGGATCCTGTTATTTAATATAAATTCTGCATATTTGCTTTTTTATGAAAGTGATATGTTTTCAAGAATGAATCTTGCTGGGGTTAGTAAATGTTCACTGCTAGGCATGTCTCTGAGACCTGTCTCTATTTTATTGGTGATCTTGATTTTTCATTTCTCTCTTCCACTGGATTTCCCCCTCCCCATTTGCTGTACTTAAAGCCCTTGTAAATCTTTTTTTTTTATGAAACACTTTTTTTCTTTGTTTATTTTTTTAAGGGAGTCTACAATATAAGAGCACAGTTGTTTTCAGATCACATTGACATTGCTCAGTTTGCCATACAATTAGGTAAATGAAACGCTTTTAAAAATATTTTATTTGCTATTTTTATTTTACATGTAGAGTGTATTACCTGCATGTGTGTAAGTGCATCCATGTTGTACAATGCCCACAGAGGTCAGAAGAAGGCATCAGATTCCTCTGAAACTGAATTATAGACAATTGTCAGCTGCCATGTAGGTGCTGGGTCCTCTACAAGAGCAGCCAGTGTTCCTGATGGCTAAGCCATCTCTCCAGCCCCATTCTACTTCTCAGTGAAAGGACTAAATTAAATCTTTGTATTCATCTGCTTCTGCCATATCAAGATGCATTAAACTACCCACTTAGATGTAGTAGCTCTAAGTGACTATCTTACTGTCTTCCTACCCTTTTCACTCACCTGTACTCTAGTCAGGCCAGAAATCACAGTGCCCTGTATTCACTGATTTCTTAACTCTTTCCTCTGAAATGTTGAAAACTGTTTTTTTCTAGACTTGCTTGATGTCTGTGATACTGCTCTCTCCTTATTCTTTTCTCATCTTCACTTTCCATCACACCCCTACGTAAATAACTATGCCTTTCTGAAGCTTCTGTCCTCGATCCTTTTCCTCATTACTCCCTTTCTCCTTGTATTTCATTCAAACATTATTAATTTGCTTATTCATTAGTCCAATAAACATTGATCAATATGATGAATTATTTAGCAGTATTAAATTTTAGTATAGAAAGTTTGAGAGTATCTTTTTTTTTTTTTTCCTGGTCTTTTTGAGATAGAGTCTCCCTTTAGTCCCAGCTGGCCTGGCCTTGAACTCACAGAGATCCTCTTGCCTCTGATAGGATTACAGGCATGTGCCATCATTCCTGGCCAGCCTATCTTTTAGTTATTTTTTAGTTGTGTCAGAGAATGGGAGAGATATGAAGATGGCTTTATTGAAGAGATTTCTCTTATTCTAGTGCTCATTGCAGTTGAATATTAACTCCCTTCTAAAACTGCTGTTAAAGACTAGCTTTATGAAATTCAATTGAAAAGTCGTTTACCAAAGTATAGCACCAGATGAACTCCTGCTATACAAAACTGGAGTTCATAGGGCTCTGGGGTATATGGCCATAACTTATGAAAGATAGTTTCTTTTCTTTTCCTTAGGTCAATACTAGACTCTCCCCATCCTCACAACTGACCCTGCCAAGGTCATTAGTATTTTGAAATAGGTCAAGGCAATCTGTGATGTATTTACTTTCTGTATTCTGAGTATACCTCCAGTTTTCTGGAACCCTTGTCCTTTAAACAACTATATTATGTAGTTGTAACCTCCTACTGCTATTTGACTCTGGCTTCTCTTCATCTTCCTGTCTCACACCCCAAAATTATTGCTGGAAGCTGGGAACACTCATATCCCTTACCTCAAGAACAGAATGAAATCAACAAAATACAAAAGACAGACACTGATAGGTAGTTAAGTGCTGATTCCAAGCATGGCTCTATGGCTGACTTCTAGGCTTCTTTTCTCTCATCAGCAAAGTGAAAAAAAAAAAAAAGAAGAACTAGAACAACTGATATCTAAGGTCTTCCTTCTGTGAGTGGGACAGACATATGAATAACTGATATAAATGAAATCGTTTGAAATTGTGTATACAGGTATATGTGTATGTTTATCTCTGTGAAGGTTTTGTGTGTGCATGCCAAGGTGCATGTGAATGCCAAAGGTAATAAACCTTGGGCATTCTTCCTTAGGAGTCACCCACTTTTCTGCCCCCCACTTGAGATGAGGTCTCCCAGTGAGCCCCAGGCAACGTTCTGTCTCCATCTTCCCAGAGCTGGGATTACAAGCACATGCCTGTATCCCTGTCTTTTACTTGAGTGCTAGAGAGTAAACTCAGGTCTTAATGCTTATACAGCAATCACTTTATAACTGAGCCATCGCTCCAGCCCCAAAATTTGCCTTTTGATGGAGATAACTCATTATTTAAGGTTAGGTCTTTCATACCATACCTGATCCCCATTTTGCTGGCCAGAGGAGGATGGATTAGTATAACTGTGCAAATATTCACCCATGCCAGGTTTATCCATGTTTCAGATGCTCCTTTTAAAGGCTGATTAATATTTCATTGTTTGTATAGATGTGTACATATACCACATATGTGAATAAACAAATACATATCTCTGTGCTACTATTGGGTTTTGTCTCCAGATTCATATCCAGAAGTAGATTAAGTTGATTATATAACTCCGTTTATACTTGCACTGTTTTCAGATTTGATACACTAGTTCTGTACTTTGTTGCTGCTTTTATTTTTTTTTAAGAAGTTCCATACTATTTTCCATCGCAGCTACATCATTTTATGCTTCCAGTGAGTTTTTATTCTGTTTTCCAATATTACACCCAGTGAGTTTTACCATCAGTGATATATATTGCTTAATATACAACAAGATATGCTTTTTATAGACCACAAAAAAAGAAAAAAAAACTTTTTTTTTTTTTTTTTTTTTTTTTTTGAGACAGGGTCTTCCTTTAGTCCCAGCTGGCCTGGAACTCGCTATGTAGACCAGGCTGGCCTTGAACTCACAGAGATCCACCTGCCTCTGCCTCCTGAGTGCTGGGATTAAAGGCATGCATCACCATGCCTGGCTAAGAAAGAAAACACTTTTAATCAATTATAAAATGCAGTCTCAGAGATGTTAAAGCATAGAGGAATATAGTCTTTGACTCAATGAAATATAGTAGGTTGATCTAAACTTTTTTTTTTTTTTTTTGAGACAGGGTCTCCCTTTAGTCCCAGCTGTCCTGGAACTCACTCTGTAGACCTGGCTGGCCTTGACCTTACAGAGATCCGCCTGCCTCTGCCTCCTGAGTACTGGGATTAAAGGTGTGCGCCACCATGCCTGGCACCAACTATGCCTTAGTGACAATTTGGAATGAAATTAAAAACCTCACAAGACCATAAACAGTATGCCCTAAACTTGGTGTGTCATATATTTGTGATTTCTGGCAAATATCTCATTGATGTCCATTTGACTTTGTTTCCTTTAAGGATTGTTCAAGTTTAGAAGAATATAATATTGCTGCAGCATTGCTCCCTTTGACCAGTGCTTTCTATAGGGTAAGTTTCATTGGTTTATATGTAGACTTATGATTTATATGTGTGTATTCACCTGATTTTTTTTGCAATTGCATGAATACTGTTCTCTTAAAAAGAAGACATAACTGTGGTTTTATTTATTATAACATTTATCACATACTATATGTAAAACACTAAGTTGTCACCTTCTGGTACTGTATCCTAACCGATTCCATCCTGCTTCACTTTCTGTATATAAAACCTGAAATTATATTCCAGGTTGATTTATTGATGGTTTTCCATGAGGCCAGGATGTTATCTTCTTTGCTTCTGCACAGTAAATATTTATTGAATGAATAAATGAATGATATCAAAGAGACAGAATTGAATGTCAATTTTCTATTCTGTTTGTTTTTACACAAAGTGCTTTTTTAAAATTTTATTTATTTATTTTTTATGTGTATGAATGTACTGTCTGCATGTAGGTTTGTGCACCCGTGTTGTACAATGCCACGGAGGTCAGAAGAGGGTGTCGGATTCCCCTGGAACTGGAGTTAAAGACAATTCTCAGCCACCATGTGGGTGCTAGGAATTGAAACCCCGTCCTCTGCAAGAGCAGTCGACACTCTTAACCGCTAGGCCATCTCTCCAGCCCTACACTAAGTGCTTTTTTTTTTTTTTTTTGTCTTTTTCGAGACAGGGTCTCCCTGTAGCCCCAGCTAGCCTGGAACTCACTCTGTAGACCAGGCTGGCCTTGAACTCACAAAGATCTGCCTGCCTCTGACTCCCAAGTGCTAGGATTAAAGGCTTGTGCCACCATGCCCGGCCCACTAAGTGCTTTTTATAGCTACATCATTTATTATAGCTCTGCTCCTTGTGCCATGCTATAAATCTATTTATTTATTTATTTGTTGTGGGTGAGTGGGGTGTGCACATGCTGTCTTGTGTGTGTGGACTCAGAAGACAGCTTGGCAGGAGTTGCTTCTCCTTCCACCATGTGGGTCCCAGTGATGGAGCTCAGGTCATAGGCTTGGCGAAAGCATCTTTATCCACTGGCCATCTTACTAGCCCTAGCATTATGGCGAACAAATTCAGCATGTTCTCTTTTTTTAAATATTATTTTTTATTTTATGAGTGTATTGCCTACATGTATGTAAGTACATCTGTGTTATGCAGTGCCCACAGAGGTGTGAGGATGGCGTCAGATCACCTGGAACTGGAGTTGCAGATATTTCTTGCTACCATATGGGTGCTAGGAACCAAACCCAGTTCCTCGGCAAAAGCAGCCAGTGTTGCTAACTGCTGAGCTATCTCTCCAGCCCCTCAGCATGCTCTCTTTATGGTCTCTTTTTCAGTAAAGAACTACATTCCCACACTGAGTATTCAGTGCATTTATACATCCTTCTAAAATGTGCACTAGGAAACAAACTTGTGGCAGCACACAGCTGGCTTCAGGAGGCATCAAGTTAACAAGTTCAGCTAGTGTTGTTTCAATAATAATAATAAAATGTATTGTTTAGGGTTTCATTTATGGATTTGATCATTTTGTCTTGTTTTGTTCATTTACTTGTGAGGGTTTTGTTTATTTATGTTTTGTCTTTTTGAGACAGGGTCTCTCTGTAGCCCCAGCTGTCCTGGAATTCACTTTGTAGACCAGGCTGGCCTTGAACTCTCAAAGATCCACCTGCCTCTGCCTCCCAAGTGCTAGGATTAAAGGCGTGTGCCACCACACCGGCTATGAGTTTTGTTATTCTTATTTTGCTTTGGTTTCAGGGTTAATCAAGGTTCTGGTAGGAACCAGAAACTATACTAGTAATTATGATAGGGAAATTTTAATGTAAGGAACTATTAAGCATTAGTAATTAAATACTAAGATAAAGAGTTTTTTTTTTTTTTTTTTTTTTTTTTTTTTTTTTTCTTTTGGTCTTTTCTAGACAGGGTCTCCCTGTAGCCCCAGCTGTCCTGGAATTCCCTCTGTTGACCAGATTGGCCTTGAACTCACAAAGATCCACCTGCTTCTGCCTCCCAAGTGCTAGGATTAAAGGTGTGCCCCACCACACCTGGCAGGCCAAGTCTACTTTTTTCTTGGGTATTCTACCTAAGCTCTAGAGGTAGTAGCTGCACCTTGTATTCTGTTCCTGCATATTTTAGAATTCTCTTCATCTCGATGGGTGTGGTGGTGCATGCCTTTAATCCCAATTGGGTATTCTGGCTAAGCTCTAGGGGCAGGGGCAGGGGGCAGGGGCAGGGGCAGGGGGCAGGGGCAGGGGCGGCAGGGAGCAGGGGCAGGGGCAGAGCAGAGGCCAGAGCAGAGGCAGAGGAGAGGCAGAGAGCAGAGGCAGAGGCAGAGGGCAGAGGCAGAGGCAGAGGCAGAGCAGAGGCAGAGGCAGAGGCAGAGGGCAGAGGCAGAGGCAGAGCAGAGGCAGAGGCAGAGGCAGAGGCAGAGGCAGAGGCAGAGAGCAGAGGCAGAGGCAGAGGCAGAGGCAAGAGGCAGAGGCAGAGGCAAGCAGAGGCAGAGGCGAGCAGAGCCAGAGGACTAGAGGCAGAGAAGCAGAGCAGAGAGAAGAGGCAGAGTGGTGGTGCAGCCTTTAATCCAGCATTTTGGGGGGGCAGGGGCAGGAAGCAGGGCAGGGGCAGGGGCAGGGGCAGGGGCAGGGCGAGGCAGAGGCAGAGGCCTATCTCTGAGTTCAAGGCCAGCCTGGTCTTCATAGAGAGTTCCAGGACAGCTGGGGCTACAGGGAGACCCTGTCTGTGAAAAGACAAAAAAAAAAAAAAAAAAAAAAAAAAACTCTTTATCTTAGTATTTAATTACTAATGCTTAATAGTTCCTTACATTAAAATTTCCCTATCATAATTACTAGTATAGTTTCTGGTTCCTACCAGAACCTTGATTAACCCTGAAACCAAAGCAAAATAAGAATAACAAAACTCATATGCGTGTGTGGTGGCACACGCCTTTAATCCTAGCACTGGGGCAGAGGCAGGCGGATCTTTGAGAGTTCAAGGCCAGCCTGGTCTACAAAGTGAATTCCAGGACAGCTGGGGCTACAGAGAGACCCTGTCTCAAAAAGACAAAACATAAATAAACAAAACCCTCACAAGTAAATGAACAAAAACAAGACAAAATGATCAAATCCATAAATGAAACCCTAAACAATACATTTTATTATTATTATTGAAACAACACTAGCTGAACTTGTTAACCTTGATGCCTCCTGAAGCCAGCTGTGTGCTGCCACAAGTTTGTTTCCTAGTGCACATTTTAGAAGGATGTATAAATGCACTGAATACTCAGTGTGGGAATGTAGTTCTTTACTGAAAAAGAGACCATAAAGACATGCCTGAGGGCGGGAGAGATAGCTCAGCAGTTAGCAACACTGGCTGCTTTTGCCGAGGAACTTGGTTTGGTTCCTAGCACCCATATGGTAGCAAAAAATCTGCAACTCCAGTTCCAGGTGATTGACGCCATCCTCACACCTCTGTGGGCACTGGCCTAACAAGATGTACTTACATACATGTAGGCAATACACTCATAAATAAAAAATAATATTTTAAAAAAGAGAACATGCTGAATTTGTTCGCCATAATGCTAGGGCTAGTAAGATGGCCAGTGGATAAAGATGCTTTCGCCAAGCCTATGACCTGAGCTCCATCACTGGACCCACATGGTGGAAGGAGAAGCAACTCCTGCCAAGCTGTCTTCTGAGTCCACACACACAAGACAGCATGTGCACACCCCACCACCACAAAAAATAAATAAATAAATAATTTATAGCATGGCACAAGGAGCAGAGCTATAATAAATGATGTAGCTATAAAAAGCACTTAGTGGGCCGGGCATGGTGGCACAAGCCTTTAATCCTAGCACTTGGGAGTCAGAGGCAGGCAGATCTTTGTGAGTTCAAGGCCAAGCCTGGTCTACAGAGTGAGTTCAGGCTAGCTGGGGCTACAGGGAGACCTGTCTCGAAAAAGACAAAAAAAAAAAAAAAAAAAGCACTTAGTGTAGGGCTGGAGAGAATGGCCTCCGCGGTAAGAGTGTCGACTGCTTCTTGCAGAGGACGGGTTCAATTCAGCACCCACATGGTTGGCTGAGAATTGTCTTTAACTCCAGTTCCAGGGGGAATCCGACACCCTCTTCGACCTCCGGGCATTGTACAACACGGGTGCACAAACCTACATGCAGACAGTACATTCATACACATAAAAAATAAATAAATAAAATTTTAAAAAAGCACTTTGTGTAAAAACAAACAGAATAGAAAATTGACATTCAATTCTGTCTCTTTGATATCATTCATTTATTCATTCAATAAATATTTACGTGTGCAGAAGCAAAGAAGATAACATCTGGCCTCATGGAAAACCATCAATAAATCAACCTGGAATATAATTTCAGGTTTTATATACAGAAAGTGAAGCAGGATGGAATCGGTTAGGATATAGTACCAGAAGGTGACAACTTAGTGTTTTACATATAGTATGTGATAAATGTTATAATAAATAAAACCACAGTTATGTCTTCTTTTTAAGAGAACAGTATTCATGCAATTGCAAAAAAAATCAGGTGAATACACACATATAAATCATAAGTCTACATATAAACCAATGAAACTTACCCATTAGAAAGCACTGGTCAAAGGGAGCAATGCTGCAGCAATTTATATTCTTCTAAACTTGAACATCCTTAAAGAAACAAAGTCAAATGGACTCATCAATGAGATATTTGCCCAGAATCAAAATATATGACACACCAAGTTTAGGGCATACTGTTTATGGTCTTGTGAGGTTTTTAATTTCATTCCAAATTGTCACTAAGGCATAGTTGGTGCCAGGCATGGTGGCGACACCTTTAATCCCAGTACTCAGGAGGCAGAGGCAGGCGATCTCTGTAAGGTCAAGGCCAGCCAGGTCTACAGAGTGAGTTCCAGGACAGCTGGGACTAAAGGGAGACCCTGTCTCAAAAAAAAAAAAAAAAGTTTTAGATCAACCTACTATATTTCATTGAGTCAAAGACTATATTCCTCTATGCTTTAACATCTCTGAGACTGCATTTTATAATTGATTAAAAGTGTTTTTCTTTCTTAGCCAGGCATGGTGATGCATGCCTTTATCCCAGCTCAGGAGGCAGAGGCAGGTGGATCTCGTGAGTTCAAGCCAGCTGGTCTACATAGCGAGTTCCAGGCCACTGGGACTAAAGGAAGACCCTGGTCTCAAAAAGACAAAAAAAAAAAAAAAAGTTTTTTTTTCTTTTTTTGTGTGGCTATAAAAAGCATATCTTGTTGTATATTAAGCAATATATATCACTGATGGTAAAACTCACTGGGTGTAATATTGGAAAACAGAATAAAAACTCACTGGAAGCATAAAATGATGTAGCTGCGATGGAAAATAGTATGGGAACTTCTAAAAAAAATAAAAAGCAGCAACAAAGTACAGAACTAGTGTATCAAATTTGAAAACAGTGCAAGTATAAATGGAGTTATATAATCAACTTAATCTACTTCTGGATATGAATCTGGAGACAAAACCCAATAGTAGCACAGAGATATGTATTTGTTTATTCACATATGTGGTATATTACACATCTATACAAACATGAAATATTAATTCAGCCTTTAAAAGGAGCATCTGAAACATGGATAAACCTGGCATGGGTGAATATTTGCACAGTTATACTAATCCATCCTCCTCTGGCCAGCAAAATGGGGATCAGGTATGGTATGAAAGACCTAACCTTAAATAATGAGTTATCTCCATCAAAAGGCAAATTTTGGGGCTGGAGCGATGGCTCAGTTATAAAGTGATTGCTGTATAAGCATTAAGACCTGAGTTTACTCTCTAGCACTCAAGTAAAAGACAGGGATACAGGCATGTGCTTGTAATCCCAGCTCTGGGAAATGGAGACAGAACGTTGCCTGGGGCTACTGGGAGACCTCATCTCAAGTGGGGGGCAGAAAAGTGGGTGACTCCTAAGGAAGAATGCCCAAGGTTTATTACCTTTGGCATTCACATGCACCTTGGCATGCACACACAAAACCTTCACAGAGATAAACATACACATATACCTGTATACACAATTTCAAACGATTT
Organism: Rhizomys pruinosus; assembly: GCA_009823505.1. Taxonomy (NCBI): domain Eukaryota; kingdom Metazoa; phylum Chordata; class Mammalia; order Rodentia; family Spalacidae; genus Rhizomys; species Rhizomys pruinosus. The sequence goes on along the minus strand of VZQC01000176.1, from coordinate 964,235 downwards.
CATTTATATCAGTTATTCATATTTCTGTCCCACTCACAGAAGGAAGACCTTAGATATCAGTTGTTTTCTAGTGTCTTCTTTTTTTTTTTCACTTTGCTGATGAGAGAAAAGAAGCCTAGAAGTCAGCCATAGAGCCATGCTTGGAATCTGCACTTAACTACCTATCAGTGTCTGTCTTTTGTATTTTGTTGATTTCATTCTGTTCTTGAGGTAAGGGATATGAGTGTTCCCAGCTTCCAGCAATAATTTTGGGGTGTGAGACAGGAAGATGAAGAGAAGCCAGAGTCAAATAGCAGTAGGAGGTTACAACTACATAATATAGTTGTTTAAAGGACAAGGGTTCCAGAAAACTGGAGGTATACTCAGAATACAGAAAGTAAATACATCACAGATTGCCTTGACCTATTTCAAAATACTAATGACCTTGGCAGGGTCAGTTGTGAGGATGGGGAGAGTCTAGTATTGACCTAAGGAAAAGAAAAGAAACTATCTTTCATAAGTTATGGCCATATACCCCAGAGCCCTATGAACTCCAGTTTTGTATAGCAGGAGTTCATCTGGTGCTATACTTTGGTAAACGACTTTTCAATTGAATTTCATAAAGCTAGTCTTTAACAGCAGTTTTAGAAGGGAGTTAATATTCAACTGCAATGAGCACTAGAATAAGAGAAATCTCTTCAATAAAGCCATCTTCATATCTCTCCCATTCTCTGACACAACTAAAAAATAACTAAAAGATAGGCTGGCCAGGAATGATGGCACATCTGAATCCACATTGGGAGCAAAGAGAGATCTCTGTGAAGTTCAAGGCCAGGGCCAGCTGGGACTAAAGGGAGACTCTATTCAAAAAGACCAGGAAAAAAAAAAAAAAGATACTCTCAAACTTTCTATACTAAAATTTAATACTGCTAAATAATTCATCATATTGATCAATGTTTATTGGACTAATGAATAAGCAAATTAATAATGTTTGAATGAAATACAAGGAGAAAGGGAGTAATGAGGAAAAGGATCGAGGACAGAAGCTTCAGAAAGGCATAGTTATTTACGTAGGGTGTGGATGGAAAGTGAAGATGAGAAAAAGAATAGGAGAGAGCAGTATCACAGACATCAAGCAAGTCTAGAAAAAAACAGTTTTCAACATTTCAGAGGAAAGAGTTAAGAAATCAGTGAATACAGGGCACTGTGATTTCTGGCCTGACTAGAGTACAGGTGAGTGAAAAGGGTAGGAAGACAGTAAGATAGTCACTTAGAGCTACTACATATGTAGTAGCTCTAAGTGACTATCTTACTGTCTTCCTACCCTTTTCACTCACCTGTACTCTAGTCAGGCCAGAAATCACAGTGCCCTGTATTCACTGATTTCTTAACTCTTTCCTCTGAAATGTTGAAAACTGTTTTTTTCTAGACTTGCTTGATGTCTGTGATACTGCCTCTCCTATTTTTTTCTCATCTTCATTTCCATCCACCCCTACGTAAATAACTATCTTCTGAAGCTTCTGTCCTCGATCGCTTTCCTCATTACTCCCTTTCTCCTTGTATTTCATTCAAACATTATTAATTTGCTTATTCATTAGTCCAATAAACATTGATCAATATGAGAATTATTTCGCAGTTATTAAATTTTAGTATAGAAAGTTGAGGTATCTTCTTTTTTTTTTTTCCTGGTCTTTTTTGATAGAGTCTCCCTTTAGTCCAGCTGGCCTGGCCTTGAACTTCACAGAGATCCTCTTGCCTCCCAAGTGATGAGATTTTACAGTATGTGCCATCATCTGGCCAGCGCTACTCTTTTAGTTATTTTTTAGTTGTGTCAGAGAATGGGAGAGATATGAAGATGGCTTTATTGAAGAGATTTCTCTTATTCTAGTGCTCATTGCAGTTGAATATTAACTCCCTTCTAAAACTGCTGTTAAAGACTAGCTTTATGAAATTCAATTGAAAAGTCGTTTACCAAAGTATAGCACCAGATGAACTCCTGCTATACAAAACTGGAGTTCATAGGGCTCTGGGGCTATTGGCCCATAACTTTGAAAGAGTTTCTTTTCTTTTCCTTAGGTCAATACTAGACTCTCCCCATCCTCACAACTGACCCTGCCAAGGTCATTAGTATTTTGAAATAGGTCAAGGCAATCTGTGATGTATTTACTTTCTGTATTCTGAGTATACCTCCAGTTTTCTGGAACCCTTGTCCTTTAAACAACTATATTATGTAGTTGTAACCTCCTACTGCTATTTGACTCTGGCTTCTCTTCATCTTCCTGTCTCACACCCCAAAATTATTGCTGGAAGCTGGGAACACTCATATCCCTTACCTCAAGAACAGAATGAAATCAACAAAATACAAAAGACAGACACTGATAGGTAGTTAAGTGCAGATTCCAAGCATGGCTCTATGGCTGACTTCTAGGCTTCTTTTCTCTCATCAGCAAAGTGAAAAAAAAAAAAAAGACAACTAGAAACAACTGATATCTAAGGTCTTCCTATCTGTGAGTGGACAGAAATAATGAATAATGATAAAATGAAATCGTTTGAAATTGTGTATACAGGTATATGTTATGTTTATCTCTGTGAAAGGTTTTGTGTTGCATGCCAAGGTGCATGTGAATGCCAAATGGTAATAAACCTTGGGCATTCTTCCTTAGGAGTCACCCACTTTTCTGCCCCCCACTTGAGATGAGGTCTCCCAGGTAGCCCCAGCGCAAACGTTCTGTCTCCATTCTCCCAAGTCTGGGATTACAAGCACATGCCTGTATCCCTGTCTTTTACTTGAGTGCTAGAAGTAACTCAGGTCTTAATTGCTTATACGCCAATCACTTTATAAGCTGAGCCATGCTCCAGCCCCAAAATTTGCCCTTTTGATGGAGATAACTCATTATTTAAGGTTAGGTCTTTCATACCATACCTGATCCCCATTTTGCTGGCCAGAGGAGGATGGATTAGTATAACTGTGCAAATATTCACCCATGCCAGGTTTATCCATGTTTCAGCTGCTCTTTTAAAGGCTGAATATAATTTTCATGTTTGTTATAGATGGTACATATACCACATATGTGAATAAACAAATACATATCTCTGTGCTACTATTGGGTTTTGTCTCCAGATTCATATCCAGAAGTAGATTAAGTTGATTATATAACTCCATTTATACTTGCACTGTTTTCAAATTTGATACACTAGTTCTGTACTTTGTTGCTGCTTTTATATTTTTTTTACAGAAGTTCCATACTATTTTCCTGCAGCTACATCATTTATGCTTCCAGTGAGTTTTTATTCTGTTTTCCAATATTACACCCAGTGAGTTTTACCATCAGTGATATATATTGCTTAATATACAACAAGATATGCTTTTTATATCGCCACACAAAAAAAGAAAAAAAAAACTTTTTTTTTTTTTTTTGTTCTTTTTGAGACAGGGTCTTCCTTTAAGTCCCAGCGGGCCTGGAAAACTCGCTATGCTAGACCCAGCTGGCTTGAATCACGAGATCCCACCTGCCTCTGCCTCCTGAGCGGGATAAAGGCATGCTCCACCATGCCTTGGCTAAGAAAGAAAACACTTTTAATCAATTATAAAATGCAGTCTCAGAGATGTTAAAGCATAGAGGAATATAGTCTTTGACTCAATGAACTATAGTAGGTTATCTTAAAACTTTTTTTTTTTTTTTGAGACGGGTCTCCCTTTAGTCCCAGCTGTCCTGGAACTCACTCTGTAGACTGGCTGGCCTTGACTTACAGAGATATGCCTGCCTCTGCATCCTGAGTACTGGATTAAAGTGTGCGCCACCATGCCTGGCACCAACTATGCCTTAGTGACAATTTGGAATGAAATTAAAAACCTCACAAGACCATAAACAGTAATGCCCTAAACTTGGTGTGTCATATATTTGTGATTCTGGGCCAAATTCTCATTGATCGAGTCCATTTTGACTTTGTTTTTACTTTAAGGATCGTTCAAGTTTAGAAGAATATAACAATTGCGCAGCATTGCTCCCTTTGACAGTGCTTTCTAAGGGTAAGTTTCATTGGTTTATATGTAGACTTATGATTTATATGTGTGTATTCACCTGATTTTTTTTGCAATTGCATGAATACTGTTCTCTTAAAAAGAAGACATAACTGTGGTTTTATTTATTATAACATTTATCACATACTATATGTAAAACACTAAGTTGTCACCTTCTGGTACTATATCCTAACCGATTCCATCCTGCTTCACTTTCTGTATATAAAACCTGAAATTATATTCCAGGTTGATTTATTGATGGTTTTCCATGAGGCCAGTGATTGTTATCTTCTTTGCTTTCTGCACACGTTAAATATTTCATTGAATGAAAAATGAATGATATCAAAGAGACAGAATTGAATGTCAATTTTCTATTCTGTTTGTTTTTTACACAAAGGCTTTTTTTAAAATTTTATTTATTTATTTTTTATGTGTATGAATGTATGTCTGCATGTAGGTTTGTGCACCCGTGTTGTACAATGCCACGGAGGTCGAAGAGGGTGTCGGATTCCCCCTGGAACTGGAGTTAAAGACAATTCTCAGCCACCATGTGGGTCTCGAATTGAACCCCGTCCTCTGCAAGAAGCGTCGACCACTCCTTACCGCGGAGGCCATTCTCTCCAGCCCTAACAAGTGCTTTTTTTTTTTTTTTTTTTTGTCTTTTCGAGACAGGGTTCCCTTAGCCCAGCTAGCCTGGAACTCACTTGTAGACCAGGCTGGCCTGAACCACAAAGATCTGCCTGCCTCTGACTCCCCAAGTGCTACCGGATTAAAGGCTTGTGCCACCATGCCCGCCCCACTAAGTGCTTTTTATAGCTACATCATTTATTATAGCTCTGCTCCTTGTGCATGCTAATAAAATTCATATTTATTTATTTATTTTTTGTGGTGTGTGCGGTGTGCACATGCTGGTCTTGTGTGTGTGGACTCAGAAGACAGCTTGGCAGGAGTTGCTTCTCATTCCACCATGTGGGTCCAGTGATGGAGCTCAGGTCATAGGCTTGGCGAAAGCATCTTTATCCACTGGCCATCTTACTAGCCCTAGCATTATGGCGAACAAATTCAGCATGTTCTCTTTTTTTAAAATATTTCTTATTTATTTTTTATTGTATATGTGTATTGCCACATAGTATGTGCTACATCTTGTAGGCAGCACAGAGAGTGTCAATTTGGTCATCACCTGGAACTGGAGTTACGCATGATATTTCTTAGCTACAATATGGGTGCTAGGAACCAAAAACCATTCCTCGGCAAAAGCAGCCAGTGTTCGCTAACTGCTGAGCTATCTCTCCAGCCCCTCCAGCATGCTCTTTTATGGTCTCTTTTTTCAGTAAAGAACTACATTCCCACACTTGGTATTCAGTGCATTTATACCTCCTTCTAAAATGTGCACTGGAAACAAACTTGTGGCAGCCACAGCTGGTCAGAGGCATTCAAGTTAACAAGTTAGCTAGGTTGTTGTTCAATAATAATAATAAAAATGTATTGTTTAGGGTTTCATTTATGGATTTGATCATTTTGTCTTGTTTTTGTTCCATTTACTTGTGAGGGTTTTGTTTATTTATGCTTTTGTCTTTTGAGACAGGTCTCTCTGTAGCCCCAGCTGTCCTGGAAATTCACTTTGTAGACCAGGCTGGCCTTGAACTCTCAAAGAATCCGCCCTGCCTCTGCCCCAGTGCTAGGATTAAAGGCAGTGTCACCACACCGCATATGAGTTTTGTTATTCTTATTTTGCTTTGGTTTCAGGGTTAATCAAGGTTCTGGTAGGAACCAGAAACTATACTAGTAATTATGATAGGGAAATTTTAATGTAAGGAACTATTAAGCATTATTAAATTAAATACTAAGATAAAAGTTTTTTTTTTTTTTTTTTTTTTTTTTGTCTTTTCACCAGACAGGGTCTCCCTGTAGCCCCAGCTGTCCTTGGAACTCTCTTGAAGACGCAGGCTGGCCTTTGAACTCAGAGGATAGGCGCCTCTGCCTCTGCCTCGCCCTGCCCCTCCCCCCTGCCCCTGCCCCGCCCCTGCCTTCCTGCCCCTGCCCCCCCAAATGCTGGATTAAAGGGATGCACCACCATCTGCCTCTGCTCTGCCTCTGCATCTGTCGTCGTCTGCTCTCTAGCCTCTGCCTCTGCTCTGCCTCTGCCTCTGCCTTGCCTCTGCCTCTTGCCTCTGCCTCCTGCCTCTGCCTCTGCCTCTGCCTGCCTGCCTCTGCCCTCTGCCTCTTGCCTCTGCTCTGCCTTGCCTCTGCCTCTGCCCTCTGCCTCTGCCCTCTGCCTCTGCCTCGCTGCCTCTGCTCTGCCTCTGCCTCTGCCTCTGCCCTCTGCCTCTGCCTCTGCCTCTGCCTCTCCTCTGCCTTGCTCTGCTCTGCTTGCCCCTGCCCCTGCCCTCTGCCCCTGCCCCTGCCCCCTGCCCCTGCCCCTGCCCCCTTGCCCCTGCCCCCCAGAGCTTAGCCAGAATACCACAATTGGGATTAAAGGCATGCACTATTTCACCACACCCATCGCAGATGAAGAGAATTTAAAATATGCAGGAAACAGAATACAAGGTGCAGCTACTACCTCTAGCAGCTTAGGTAGAATTAACCAAGAAAAAAGTAGCCTTGGCCTGACGGTGTGGTGGGACACCCTTTATCCTAGCCATTGGGAGGCAGAAGCGGTGGCTTCTTTGTGAGTTCAAGCCAATCTGGTCAACAGAGGGAATTCCAGGACAGCTGGGGGGTCTACAGCGGGAGGACCCTGTTAGCAAAAAAGACCAAAAGNAAAAAAAAAAAAAAAAAAGATATTGTGACCAAATCTCATGACTTGAGTTCAGTCTCTGCATGACTTAATGAGAAATCTGACTCCTGCAACTTGTCCTCTGACCTGTACATATACATCTTTACATGCAAACACAAATAAATGTAAAAAAAAATTTTAAAGAAAATTCAGATTATATACACCGACACATTGTGTGGTGTGTGTGTGTGTGTGTGTGTGTGTGTGTGTGTGTGTGTGTGTGTGCTTGATGTAAAATAAAGGCTCTTTCCCCAATTCCAACTCCCTTCTCCAACCAGTTGTTTTGCTTGAAGGAGGAGGGAGGGAGGGAGGGAGGAACTCATACATTATTGCCAGCAAATACTGATAATTTGTCTGGGTTTTAGTCTAATGATTCCTAACAGACAGAAGCTCATCTCCAGGACAGAGGCCATTATGCTTACACCAGAGAGGTCTGTGTGTCATGCCATTCTTAATGTTCCTCTTTTCATGTGTTTTAAGTAAAGGGTTGAATCATTTATTGAGCCAGTGTTTTTTTTATAAGCCCACATGTCCAATGTCTCTGATATGGTTCAATACGTCCTTATGTCTCTGTGTCCTGACTTAATTTGATAAGTTCATAGATTGTAATGTTTTATTAGCATAAATAATTTATCATCTTGTGCTGTACAGATGGTAATTACTCTTCTAATAAGTTTTGTGTGTCCAAATCTGGTAATTAGCTCTTTGAACAGATAAAGTAAAGCTGCTGCTTTGTACAGAATGACATAATTTGGAGCAGGGCACAGCCTGCCCGATACATGAATGATACTGCTCTCAACCACAATCTAATTTTAGAACCTTTCTGTCAATCCTAGAAGAAACCTCATGTCCATTTATAGTCACTTCCCATTCCCAGGCAACAGTGAATCTATTTTCTACTGTTTGTGTTTTGGAGGCAGGTCACATAAATGAAGTCATGCAATAGATATTCTTGTGTGTTTTTGTGTACACATGTGTATGTACGTACATGTACACATGTGTGCACTTTTCTGTGGAGACCAAATGACAATGTCAGGTATCTTCCTCAACTGCTTGCCACCTTAGTTTTTGAGATAAGGTCTCTCACTGGACCTGGGAAGTACACTGTCTAGATCAGCTGGGCAGCAAGCCCAAGAGCTCCAAGCTTAGGTCCTTATGCTTGTGCAGCAAACACTCAAACTGAGCCATTTCCCCCTGCTCTAATACATGTATGTAATGTATGTATGTGTGTGTGTATACACACACATATGTATACTGTGCCTGGCTTCTTTCACAGAACATAATGGTTCTGAAGCCACTTGTATTATTTGGCAGTATTTTTAGGTCTGTTAATTATGAATTAAATTTTTTTCCAGCTGAATCTCCTGGCACAGACTCACAGTATTGGCCAAAGCCTGGGGCAGGGGAATCATGAATTTTAAGCTTGAGCTCTTAGTAAGACAGTGAAAGAGAAGGCAGGGATGAATATATTTCCATCCAAAGGCTTAGGCCTTTGGCATTATTTCAACAAATTCAGTATACAGTACTTAATTAAACTAATCCTTCTTTATTTTTAGTTTATGTGTATGAGTGTTTTGTCTGCATGTATGAAAGTGCAGTGCCCCTGGAGGACAGAAGAGAGTGTCAGATCGCTGGAAATGGAGTTACTGACAGCAGTTAGCCACTATTGGGAATTGAACCTGGATCCACTGTAAGAACAGCTAGTGCTCTGAACTGCTCTGCCATCTCTTCAGCTCTTTAATTAATTTTCTTTTAATGAATACATTGTATATGAGATGGAGAGCATATCTATATTCCCCTATTGTGCCTCACCCAATTTCACTTCGATGGATGATTGACAGATAGACAGATAGCAGACAGACAGACAGACAGACAGACAGATACTATTAAGGCCTACAGAGTCAAATTTGTCTTCCAAATGCCCTTCAGTATGGGTTTATACACTGGAGCCTGGTCAACCTACCAAGAATCCCATCCTTAAAAGAGACTGCCTCTCCCTCCCAGCAGCCATTACTTGCCAATAATGTGTCAGGTAGGGTTAGGGTTTCTTACCCACTTCCCAGAACTATGCTGGGATTTTTCTCTGGCTTGAACTTACGTGGAACTTGTGCATTTTTCACCTTTGCTGTAGTAACTACCCAACTGTCTGGAAAACTGTTTTCCCTGTGATCATCTACCACCTCTAGATCTTACTATCTTTCCACTCTCCCTTCTCTGATGAACCCTGAGACTTAGGAGGCAGAAGTTCGATATGGGTGTCCTACTAAGGGATGATCACTCTTCAGTCTCTTACTATCTGCATGTTGGCCAGTTTTGTGTTAATCAGAATTTTGTATTTTTATAAATTTTATATTTCTGCCTAATATTGTAGTTCTTTACTTTTGCTAAATTTTAATATATATATATATAGTATATATATTAATATATATATATATATATATATATTGGTCTTTTTGAGACAGGGTCTCCCTGTAGCCGCAGTGTCCTGAACTCAACAAAGATTCTGTCTCCTCCACCTCCCAAGTGCTAGGATAAGACGCACCCAGCCCCCCGCCCGGCAGTTTTGCTAAATTTTAACTTTGTCTTACATATGCTAAAAGTCCATAATGTATATTCTGTAAATAATTTTGAGCACATAATTTTCTTCTCAAGATATTAAACACGCTGGGCATGGCTGGCACAGACCTTTAATCCCAGCACTTGGGAGGCAGAGGCAGGTGGATCTCTGGGAGTTCAAGGCCAGCATGGTCTACAGAGTGAGTTCCAGGACAGCTGGGGCTGCAGGAGACTTGTCTCAAAAAGACCAAAAAAAAAAAAAGTGGGGGGGGGGAGCTGGGGTTATAGCTCTGCAACTGCCTAGAATGCACACAAGCACTGAGTTCCATCCCCAGCACTGAAAAAAAAGATATAAACACATACTCCAAGTAAATTCCTGTGGTAGGAAAATCTGTTTAAATCCCATGAAAAAAAAGCCCTTTGTGCCAGGCGTTGTGGTACACACTTTTTTTTTTTTTTTTTTTTTTTTTTTTTTGGTATTTTCGAGACGGTTTCTCTGTAGCCCCAGCTGTCCTGGAACTCACTCTGTAGACCAGGCTGGCCTTGAACTCACAAAGATCCTCCTGCCTCTGCCTCCTGAGTGCTAGGATTAAAGGTGTGTGCCACCACGCCCAGCAAGGGCTTGCAGGGAGACCCTGTCTTAAAAAACGAAACAAAACAAAACAAAAAAACAACACAGGTGCTGGAGAGATGGCCTAGCGGTCAAGAGCACCGACCACTCTTGCAGAGGACCCGGGTTCGATCCCCAGCACCCACATGGCGGCCGAGAACCGTCTGAAACTCCAATTCCAGGAGAACTCCAGTTCCAGGGGAATCCGACACCTTCTTCTGACCTCCGCGGCATTGCACGACACGGGTGCACAGACCTGCATGCAGACAGTACATTCATACACATACAGAAATAAAAAATTAAAAAAAAAACAGAAAAGGAAAGAAAAAGGAAAGCCCTCTGTATAGAGCTGACTTCCTTACATGTGTCAGAGAAGCAGAAAGTGAAGCATGAAACCATGGAGACCCTCAGATTTCTGAGCTGTCTCCTCTGTGGTGGCCTTCCTGCCACCACCAGACTCTTAGTAATTCTGTCCCAGTCCCCTGCCTCCCAAAATGAGTAGCTAAAGCCTCTTATCCTCTATAAATGTCCATTTACCTAGTAAAGCAGAGTAATGAAGAAAGGTCTAGAAGAAGGTGATCAGAATGAGAGCTAATATTTAATGAATTCTTCTCTGTACAAGATTTTACCTTTCCATACCTACCCACCTCAATGAAATATCACTACTGTTCTCTCATAAAGAATTCGTGGTTCAGGAAGACTCTATGCCACATAGCTAGTGAATGTCAGTGCTAGGATTTAAACTCCATTCCCTGTTTTCCCAAAACTCACCTTTTTTTAACTCTAGTATGTTCTCAAAATGAATGTCAGTTTATACAGCATACCTCTGCTTGTGCTTTTAGTCTTGGTTTGGTTGGTTTGTTTGCCTAGAGATGTTGAACTGGCATCACTCTTGCCCCTTATTCTCCCAGCCATTTTCATGGTCATGTCCATAAAGGACACTTTGTTAAGCCTTGACTCAAAAGGAACAAGGTCAGGAACTGCTGATTAATTAAATGTTATGCCTTCAGTAATTGTCAAAGAATAGTACTTGTGTCCAATTTTTATGTACTTTAACAGAAAATATACTAAGTGCTCAAAATAATACCAAATACATTTTTTTTTTATTTCTGTGGTTATATAGTTACTTGAATACTGTATCTTTGTAATTGTTGATGTGGACACTAGTTGTCTTACTATGTAAGTAATTATGGTGAACTCTAAACAAACCTTTTATAGTATTAAGATTGTTTCTAGAAGAACAATCTTACAGTAATATAAAAACCAGACATTTCATCAGTTATTATTTTTAATTGGTAAGGAACTACAAAATAGGAAAAGAATTTTGTCTCAGACTTCATGGTCTAGATATATTTCATTTCCTATGACAGAGCTCAAAGGATTATATTTTGCCCTCCCAAAGGGAAGGGAGTGTGATAAAAGGTCTTCTTGCATTGTTTTTTATGCCATAAAATGAAATGTTCATCTTAAGAATGAGTGAGAGTAAAGGTAAATGTCCATATTAGTCGCATCTAGATTTTCCCTAAACAACATGTGTTTATTACAGCAGACACTTCTGGCATTGCAGAATTTTAGAGTGGCTAGAAAATGACTTCTTTTATTCTCTCCCTTTAATGTCTTCTTGCTTCTTAAAAGCAGTTTAGCATTTCTCCTCCTCATTTAAAAACAGGTTAGCATTCCTCCTCCTCACTTGTAGCACAGCCTTTCTGTGTCCCACTTTTTCGTTGAAGTTTTGAAGGACTATTACTTTGTCTTAGTACTCTTGAGAACCTCTTCCTGAGGAACTGAATTACAGTTTATTTGAAACTATCATTCTTCATTATTTCCCCTCTTTAAACCAATGACAAAAACAACTATCGGGTAATTTAGATAGCATCATCAGGATCAATATTGCTGTGTTTTCCAGTAAATAATAATATTTTTATTCAATTGAATTTATATTTTTTATTAATGTTATTTTTATTTTTATTTCTTTTTTTTTTTTNCACTGGGGGATTCCACACAGGTGCTCACCACTGAGCCACACCCCAGCCCTCACTGGGGGATTCCATACACCACTGAGCCACACCCAGCCCTCACTGGGGGATTCCATACACCACTGAGCCACACCCAGCCCTCACTGGGGGATTCCATACACCACTGAGCCACACCCCAGCCCTCACTGGAGGATCCCACACAGGTGTCACCACTGAGCCACACCCCAGCCCCTCACTGGGGGATTCCACACAGGTGCTCACCACTGAGCCACACCTCAGCAATTGGCTTTTGGACAGGGTCTCACTGTGGTACAGGTTGACCTGGAATGTACTACATACTAGTCTTGAGGTAAAGGCATCCTTCAGAGTCTTTCCTATATAGAAAACCAGACTCAGTTCGGAGGTCAGCATATATTTTTCTTTTCTCATTTTCATGTGTCTGTCCACCTTCTGAGGCCACAGTTACAGCATCTTGCCTATCCAGTCTTTATGTGGGTTCCGGGGAGCTAAAGTGTCCTCAAACTTGTGCAGCAAGTGCTTTAGCCACTGAGCAATCTCCCTAGCCCAGAGGCCATCATTTTAATTTTAATTTAATTTAAAACATTTTCCCAATAATAAAAACGTAGGGCTGGAGAGATGGCCTAGTGGTTAAGAGTGCCGACTACTCTTGCATAGGACCTGGGTTCAATCCCCAGCACCCACATGGCAGCTGAGAACCATCTTTAACTCCAGTTACAGGGGAATCTGACACCCTCTTCTGACCTCCATGGCATTGCACGACATGGGTGCACAAACCTACATGCATACAGTACATTCATACACATACAAAAATAAATAAAATTTAAAAAAGTAAGTATGTATACCTCTACCTTTTTTTGGTCTTTTTGAGACAGGGTCTCCCTGTAGCTCCAGCTGTCCTGGAACCTACTATGTAGACCAGGCTGGCCTTGAACTCACAAAGATCCGCCCGCCTCTGCCTCCCAAGTGCTAGGATTAAAGGCATGGGCCACCACGCCTGGCTTGAGTTTTTTTTTTTTAACATTCCAGTTCTTTCATATGATGGTCAAAGATTTGAGCCCTATTGTTCATTCTTCAGAAAGTGAGACAAATGACTAGAACTGTGGTTCCTTCTGTATCCTTCCAAAAGTAATTTAACTGTTCCTTCCAAAAGTAATTTAGTACCTGTCAATTCAGTAGAACTAGCACATCCCCAGTGTTCATGAACATCTATAATTAAAGAGAAAACATGAATCATGTACTGGGAATGATTGCAGAAGACAGAGGCAGAAAGAAAAGGTTATTTTTAGACTGTAAATGACCTTGTGTGCTATGTTAAGGGATTCAAATGTAAAAACAAAGATTTATATTGTCATGATTAAAAAAAGATTAAAATAAACTAGTAGCATAAACAAGATTTGAAGGAACATATTACTTATAAATGTAGATACTTTAATCCTCTTGATAGAAAATTTTATTTCAATGAAATCACCATCTTGTATAAAACTGTATACTAGGCATTGTATGAGTTATCATAATGTTTAAGAGCACTATAGTCACTGTGTACTAGAGTAAACAGGCATGAAAATGACATAAGAAAATAGGAAATAATCTGAAATGATATACTGAATAGTGTTTTGAGTTCAGATCTCCAGTACCTCCATAAAAAGCAAGTGTGGCCAGGAGCTCGCTGACCACCAGCCTTCCCCAAAAGTAAGGTGGAGAGTGATAGACACACATACATCTGTACACACACACACACACACAATACTAACGAGTTCCTGAACATTGTTTATTACGTTGTACACTTAGAGCCACGTGCTTCTTTCTCACCAAGCACAGTGCCAGCAGATCGCATCAGTAATAACTAAGTTATTAACTGTGTTGTATGAATGGTGCTGCAGGGGTAGAGACAGTGGTGATGGTAGTGATAATAAATTCACATTTACCATTTCCTTCCTCCCACGCATTGTAGCTAAGCACTAAACTATAAGCTTCATGGTATCCCTGTGAGCATTGTCTCCAATTTTATATTTGATTGATTAAATGTTTCTAGGCACATTTAAATAACTTTGAAATTATACCACTAGAAAATAGGAGAAGACTGAATTCAAGCCTAAAGACATCTGCTTTGGCAGTGTGGCATATGTGGTATTTTGGACCACTCTTTTTTCCAGTGACCACCATAAACCAGCATTAAAACACCAAAAAGTAGGATAAAATACAAATATCCTATTAATTGTATAAGAAAGTACTAAAAAATTATGGAAATATTTTCTTGGAGGATGGGGATTATGTAGCCTTGGCTGTCCTGGAACTCACTTTATAGACCAGGCTGCCCTTGAACTCACAGAGATCCACCTGCCTCTTGCCTCCCTAGTGCTAGGATTAAAGGCATGTGCCATCATGCCCAGCAAAACAATGGAAATATTCAAGGGTAAAAAACTGAAAGAAAAGAATATAAGATGGCATGCTGGTATTACATAAAGTTTACACCATCTAGCCATGCAGAGAGCTAAAAGCTTTCTGTATTGGTTGATGTAGAAAATTGTAAGCATACTTACATACATACACATACATACACAGACTAGATCACAGTAATTTCTTGCCTTTGGCTCCATTAGGCCCTCTGTACTTTGCTTTTCTCACTTTATTAATTTCATTCATGATTATAGGTTATGAACCAGGCAGTCTAGGTGGTAAGCACATGCGAATGTTTACACATCACATGTAGTGCTCTTTTACCCCCCTACTGTTCTCCCATTTTTGCCTTTACTGCCTGATTGCCTATTATTAATACAGTTGCCAGAATAAGCCCTTTAAAACAAACCCTATCATTTCTCTGTCCAAACTTCCCTAGTTGGCTTGTCATCTTACTCAGGGGCATTTCTCTAAATAACTAGGATTTTGTCTTAAAGCTGTCTCATATCTATATGTATCACTTTCTCAGCAAGCTGTTCTTCTAAGCTTATCTGAAATTCCTCCCATCACTCTCCAGCAGTCCTCCTCCTCCATCTCTGCTTGAATTTATGTTTGTGTGCATTACATCTCTTACCTATTTATATTTATTTTCTATATCTTGCCACTAGACTATAACTTTATTTGGGGGCACTATAGAATAGCCCCGTCATCTTCAGTGTGTAATTTTAACTTTGTATCCTATAAGGGTTTGGTTTTAGAGGCACTGAAGGTAGATAACCAGGACCCCATGCATGCTGAGCAAGCAGTATACCACTGAACTACATTCCAAGGCTTTTAAAAATATTTTTATTCATTTTTGTGTGTATGAGTATATTGCCTGTATGCAAATCATCTGTGTCATGCAGTGCTCATGGAGATCAGAAGAGGGCATCGGAGCCCCTGGAACTTGGATTAGGGACTCTTGTCAGCCATCATGTGGGTACTGGGAATCAAACCCTGGTCATCTGCAAGAGCAGCCAATGCTCTTAACTGCTGGGCAATCTCTCCAGCCCCAGCTTGTTTTTTTTTTAACTTATACTGAGTTAGACTTTCACTAACTTTCCCAGGCTGGCCTCAAACTCACGATACTCTTGTCTTGACTTCACAAGTACTAGGATTACTACCATCTACCACCAAGCCTGGCAACCACAGCCTTTTTTTTTTTTTTTTTTTTTTTT